>MCJB01001492.1:37500-156657 GCA_002018475.1 Nicotiana obtusifolia | reverse complement strand
ATTCTTTTTTTTTTTTTTTTTTTGGGCGGGGAGTGGGGGAGGATTGTGGGTTGCTTCAAGCAATAACAAACCATGTATATTAATCCCATTATGATAGGGTAGAACTAATCCTTGCAAATTCCTTTGCTGAGCATCACACCTATATTAACCACTTCCACTTCCCCCTAATTTTGTTTTTGGACACTTCTTTCAAACGTCCATCCATAACTTATGTTATGTTAGATAAATGGTCAAAGATATCGACGATCCTTTATATACATTTAGCATCATTTTGCATTTAGACACCTAATTTTTAGCACGACCTATTAAACACATGAAATGTCAAATATGAAACTACTAAATCCTTACTACTGATACGACTGATCGCATGTTTCCCATCCGAAATTGAGTACGTTAAATAGCTTTAGATTATCGTACAACAAAAGACCATTAGAGATTATGCACAACCAAAAAATTAATGATCTCTGATGAGCCTCTAGTGACCATTTGCGGCTATTTTCTTCGTTTTCCAAGTTTATTTTGAAAATGAAAAAATGCGTGAGCAAAGATTAATTTTGAAACTAGAAAATGCTGTGATATATATTTTGAATTAGGAAAGTGAGTGAGGAGAAGAAGTGCAACTTGTGTTTTCTTTTTCTCTTATGTCCTTTTAAGCGTTGGCGATGTGTCTTGTATTTTCATTATCATTTCACCTGCATATGAACTCTATGTTTAATTTAGCTAGCTATTAATAAAGAGTTTAATAGCACAAACAGCCAGCTTTAGTCTTTCAATAGGTCAGACTTTTAAGATAAGGTATCTAAATATAAAAATGGTCTGAGGTTCAATTAAGAGGTTGCTCATGAATTTGGCTTACAGCTTGTTTGGATGCTTGTTACATGTCATTTCATAATGCATAGTATTATATTGTATTGTTTGATAAATATAATGTTTGGATAGATTGTATCGTTTATCGTCGTTTGACGATGTCATGCACCAACGATATGAAAAAAGAACTTGCAATATTACTCAAAAAAAATACGATACGAGGTAGAATTATTATATAAAAAAGCAGGGTAAAAGATAAAATACGATTATTTAATAATAAGAAAAGGCAAGATGAGAGGAAAAAGCAAGGTAACGACGCCACCACACCAAATCCGTCGCTACATAATATGGCACTTTTCGTCGTTATGTAACGACGGATTTAACGATACGATACAATAAAATTAAAGTAACAATTAAAATAAATAATATATTTAAAGTAACAATAAGATACGATACAATAGGTAACAACCATTCAAACAAGCTGTTAGAAAAACTAATTCACAAGTACTAGAAAACATCATAACACAGGGAAACCAAAAAAACCTATCATAAATTCGGACACTCAATGAGTTCAATCTTTAAAGTTTTTAGCATTAAAATTTGAAAAGTTCACTCCATTATATATTTAAAATTAAGGATTTATATTTACTAATAGTTACAATTTTAGTATATATTTATATATGAATTTATATTCCACATCAAAAATATTGGATTCACAAAACCCACTAATGTTAAGCAGCATCCGTGCCTGCATAGATTAGGTATGACGTTCCCATACATGAATTGGATCCATACATGTAAGAAACGGTGAGAATATGCATCCACGTAAATTTTATTGGAACATTAAATAGGCAGAATATATCGGCAGCCATTAAACTTGTCCTCCCTTTCGCTTTAACATTTTATTTGAAGTTTATTTCATTTGAACACTTTAACAAGGTCTTTTTATGTCATTTAGACACAAAATTCTTAGGCAACCTAACATAAAAGGTGCGTGTAATTCGTACGCTGGAGCGACGAATAAGATAAAGACACGTAAATTTTACTTAACCCTACCCGTTGTCATCTTCCCCAATGACCCCTCCTCACCGGAAAAATTATTTTTCCTGCCAACTTTTCTTCCAAATTGCAGCAGCAGACAAACAGAACAACATGGATAGAATACCAATAAAATTATTGGCAAACAAATCAACAAATTCGGACAGCAAAGAATAACAAAACTCAATCATAACAATGAACGAACAGAAGCATGAAGTTTTCTAAAAAATGAAACCCCAGACAAACAACAAAGTCGCCAGAAATAAAATTCGACTCGGATTAACATGTAGACGAAAATAAAAAGAAAAAACGAGGAGAAGAATACACTAATACATAAGGGTTGCCAGACTTGTTATTTTTGGTCAGATCCGCTCGGATCTGATTAAGGTTAAGATTCAAGTCACAAAATTAACTATTGGGATAAAATGAAACTTCATCGGAAAAAATGAAGATTCGCCCGACGATTGACAATGAGGGGGCTCTTGTCACGATTCTAGTTCGTGCATCCCATGGTCGCTCCCATGGTGGAAGACAAACAGAGCAAATGAGGTAGGCAGCTATAGCGTTGCAACTTTTACGGCCAGAATTACACCGGCCAGCCAAATCTTAAAATTTAGAAGAAAAATGAGAAGTTTATGATGGCGGCCAGATTAAAATGTTATGGTGGTGTGTCCAGATCTAAAGGAAAATATGGTAGTAATTGTGTGAACAAATAATATTTGGCTAAGAAGATGACCGAAAATTTTTTCGGCAGAAGCTATATATTTTTCGAGCGGAGTTTATTTTTTCGGTTGATTTCACGCGCTTGAAAAATGTGAGAAACACTTGCCTTGCTATGGCGGCATATTGTGTCTAAATGACACAGTAAAGGCTGGTTGGAGTGTCCAAATGGAACGGACTTAAGATAGAGTATCTATGTGAAAAGTGTGGACAAGTTTAATGGCCTGCCGATGTATTCTGCCCATTAAATATAACTAGTAGAATACTTAAATTTTTCCTTTTGAAGAATCCATATTGCAGATAAACAAATTCAAACTTAAATATGATTTTTCTTATTCTGAAGAATAAGGGGCAAAGGATCGAGATAAAGTTGGGACTTAAAAGATCGAATGAAACAATATATAAATAAAGCAAATTCCTTATAGGTATGTGCACTTCAATAAAAGAAAAAAAATATTTGTTCAACAATATCACTACTTAGGAACTTTATCTTGTATCTGACCTTTAATTAATTATGGAAAATAATAAAGCAGCTAAGTTGCGGTGTGATGCAATACTCGTTTAGCAACGAGCGATCTGCAATGAAATTATTGCTTTTATATACAACTTTTAACTAATTAAGACTTCACTGTGAACGATACGGACACATTGGGGCCTCTACGTCATATAGTAGTATCATATAAAGGTGTTTAACACGCGGATTGGATCGGGCTGGTCATGAGAAAAAATAACTCGTTTGATTAGTAAAACGGGCTGGTTAGTGAGCTGGGATTCCAGACTAGTAGTGGGCTAGAAAATTTCGAGTTTAAGTGGGCTCGTTCAGGTTTGGGCCTATCCGATTCAAACCGGGCCGGTTTTTTTAAAATGTATTATGTTTTCTTCTTTAATGTAATTGATACTTTAGTGTTTACAAACTTTTAAATTATAAAATAAGTATTTTACATAAAATTAAATTTTTAAATTTTAAAGTTTAAACTTTACACTTTAAAGTGTTAAATTTGAAAATTCAAATTAAGTGGTAATATTTAATTATTTAATAAGACCAATATGTAAGGATAAAACTTCAAAGGCTTTCATTTCATATTTCCATTGCATAATAATACTTCAAATTAACTTGTAAGTTCTATTTTGAATTTTTTATTTTTGAACTTGCAAATTAAAAGTTTATAAATTTTGATCTCGCATGTTTTGTAAGTTCTTCCATGCCAACATGAGGTTCTTGATTTTAGGCATTACTTGAATCGGAACCATAAACCATTATATCTTCAATTTCTTGGTCCTCCAATTCATCTACCTCTTTCACGCTATTGATTTCACCGCTCTGATCTTATCCAATCTCTAAAGCACACTAGAACTTTCAAAGCGTTGCAACCCAATGAGCGACGGGTATCTCATAGCTATTGCTTTGCTTGGCTAAATGCACTCTCTGATGAAACTGTTGAAATCGACATATTTAACACGTCCCGAGCCATAGTTGAAAGAACAGAAAATTGATTTGAGTTGGTCTTCCACCAAGCCAACGGTAGAAATACCTTTGTCCGGGGCTCTGTTGTCTTTTGCAAGTAAATTTGGAGTTCATCAATATTCCTGCTACTGAGTTGTTGATGCTCCCTAGTATAAACCAAATTAAACAATCTTTAACACCATCATTATCCGCAATAGCATCAGATGCGGACGTAGAACTGAACTTGAAGGAATATTTGCATTTGCATCTACATCAGAAAAAGTTAGCATAATAATTATATAAAGCTTGTAAATATTTGTGTAGATCAGAAATGCAAGTGTCACCATCAGGGATTTCAGTTGGTCCAATATCTATATAGGCATATAAAGTAGTGATTAATCGACGACAAGTAGCCATCTTAACAGAAGCAAGCCGCACTAAATTTGATATCATACTGCAGTTGATATTTGATGATACCGTACTTCACTTGATAGTTGTAATTTTGTAGTGGCTACCATAAATAATTGATAAAACTTGAAATAATAATTAATTGAGAAAATGAGAGCAATAAGCAATTCAATAATCAAGACGGAATTGAGAGAGAATTAGAGTAGAAAAAGAGAGCAAGTTGTGAAAAGAGGGGGGCTATTTATAATATTTAAAAGGCTAAAAATATAATTTATCAATTATTAAGGGGAAGAGCTATTTTATTAAGGGGGTAGGCCGAAATAACCTTTTTTTTTTTTTGCAAAAAATAGCCGTTGGCCGACGGTCATCTCAGTTTTTGACTGTTGGTAACGGTTAGATTCTTTTTTAAAGAAAAATTCCGAACGACTACCGAGCTAGAACCCGGTTAAAACTCCTTAAAGGGTTATCAGGCTAGCAAGCTTTTGGGGCACCGGTAGCCTAAAAGTGCCCGGCCCTGTCCAAAACAACCCCCTTCCCTAGCCAATCTATCCCATCCCTTATCGGACTGGGCTAACTAAAGCTGTACCGGATCAAATCAGGTTGTTAGTGGGCCGATCCAGCCCGATTAACACCTTTAGTATATCATAATATATGAAATGGGAAGAGATCTTCCTCTTTGAACACATGGTCCCAACAAATCTGCTCCAATGTACAAATTAGACAAGTAAAGAAAAAAAAGTGGGGAATATAGCTGAAAAAAAGACCACAGCTATTAAACTTAACTTTTACATGATTTGACAAAACAAAAATTGTAAACTATTTAATGTTGATTTGATACAAACGGAATGACAAAGGTGAGCCGGTGACCAACTTTTCAGATTTTATATAAGCAACAAAGTTAGCTCAAAATTAGAGTTAAGAAGGTTTTTCAGAACGTTCAGTTTTACTTAAAATACCAAAAGGTTCAATCCAACCTGAATAATTATTGAGAATGCGCCAAACCTATCCTAATTAAAAGATGAATCTCTTTCTATTAGATGTTGACATAATAGGCATAAAGGCTTAAACTAGATTTCTTCCGTCGTTCTACTTTAAGATGCATAAAATTGAAGTTTAATTTTATAAGCAAAAACATAGACTGAAAAGCAGTTTTTGGGTAACAATTGCAATTCAAAATAAATTCACACCCGTTTATGGATTCAACTCCAAACTGAATCATACAACAGCCTTTTAATTAAAAAACTGTTGGAAAGTCGCCATTCACAATTTTTAGACTTCAATTCCAACCAAAAGTCCCAAATAACCGCATAGGGAAATAACCCTAAAAGGAGAAAAGAAAAAAGAAAAAAGAAAAAAGAAAAAATTTATTTAGTGGCAAACTCCTTGTTTGACCACTCTAAAGTCCAATCAAATTTACTTGGCCATTCATAATCATTTTCCTGTAATTTCTATTTTCTTCTACTCATCCTCATTTCCCTAACAACCCTTCTTTGCCTAAAACGGATAATATAACTATGACACATTTTCCGTATCATATACCACAATGCAGCGTATTCTGCTCCCAACTTTGTACAATCCTACCCATGGCTTGCCCTAAAGCCCCAACTCCAACCACTCCCAAAACAAAAAAAAAATAAAAAATATTGAAGATTATTCTGAAAACCGAGTTAATGAAAATTAACCAGCCGGCGAAACAGGTCCAAACCGGCTCCGAAATCCACCAGCGATCACTGGGTCATTAACGCAGTGATGAAACGTGTAGCTTTTTACCTTTCCATCATTGCCCCTACATTCCTGGCAAGTAGCTTTCTTCTCCCCTGAAGTTTTCGTCATCATCGGGAAAGTATCTTGGATTCTCGGGAACGAATTCGGGTTCGGGTAAGGGTTACTCATATGCATCAGATTTGGATCCAGTTGGGCCAAACCCAAGGCGTAATCATTATCCTTCTGAATCTTCAAACTCTGTAACTGATCATTCAGATTCTCCAACTCCGCCTGCGAAATTTGATCATAAAACGGCGACCCGAACCCGAGATTCATTTCTGACTGGTTTCTCCGGAGAAGAATTGGCGGAGTTGAAACCGGAAATTCATTCTCCGTCATAAAGCCGCCGAACTCCGCCCTCGCCTTACGGCTTCGCGACTTCCTGGACCGCTTTAAAACCACGAGGAAGAAACAATCCTTCTCAAGAGCAATCAAACCGAAATTCGCCTTACCGGTGATGGGAATTCGCCGGCGATCCTCGAACTTGGAGCTCTTCCGGTCGCACAAGTAAATAGAAATCTGGTTCGGAGAAATCCCGATTCTCTGGCTGAGCATCAACTGAAACGCCTTGAATTCAAGCATAGGGTAGACACGTATACTCCCAATATTCATCTCCCTCTCTCCGTCGAAAAACACCACCGGAAACTCTGGTCCTGCACCGCCTTCCACCATATTGACTCTGGCAGATGACGTTAGTTGCCGGTGAACCAAACACATTAAAAATGGGTAAAAGAGAGTTGTGGAAAGGAAGTAGACAGGGGTTTATATATACAGGGAAGAGAGGTGGGGTTTAAGGGAGGGGTCGATTAGTAAATAAGATAAGGCGGTGGGGGATAATTGTGGGAATAAAGTATTGGTATAGAAGAAGACAGACTAGCTTCCAGATGCTTTTATGGGAGGAAGAAAGGGGATTGGTTAGGGGTGGGGGTTGGGGTAGAGCTGCTGGCGTTCATAGNGATGGGGTAGGGGGTAACTGAGTGTGGTGGTGGTTGCTTGGGAATCACGTAATAGAATGTGAAGTGTGTCAATAGTCTTCCATCTGTTATAACAAATATCCTTTTTTATGTTCTCTTCTTAAATGCCGATTTTTATCGCCTCGCCATTTGCTTTATTTATTAGGTGATGATATGGTTCGTTTAATATTTTCTTTAAACGCCAAATTTCGTGGAATGAAATTTTCATATTCGATAACTTAAAATTTTTAAAAAATCATAATTTTGAGGTATTTTTTCTGGTTCACTTTAATTGATTTTTAATATTTTTTTTGTGATTCATAATATTTAATTTTTTAAAATATTAAAAAAAATTAAGTTATTTTTTCTAAAATTGTCTTTGAGTAAAGAGTTTTGGAATATCTGTTATATTTTCAATGAATAAATAAAAGAGATAGTAAAGATTAATACGGTTAATTTTATTGTTAATTAATATTAAAGATAAAATTTTTAATATGTACGAAACAATCAAAAAATTAATTAAAGTGAACGGATAGAGTATGAATTTTTATGCATTGTTTTTATTGTGAAAAAGATTAACTTATAGTTTTCTGTGTAGTCCGTCAAATAAATTAATAAGTTTTTTTTATTGAATTCTAAATTAATTAAAGTAACCTTTTACAAGTAAAATAAGACTATCGAATTGAGATTGAGCGAATACAAATTCATAGCTTCTCAACAAAGTACTATATTAGACGGGGTTAGAGTCAGCGATATACGAATACGTCAAAATTCAATAGCTTTTGTTTAAATTTTATATTTATTTTTTAAAAAATTTATTAAATTTATTTAAATTATTAAATTAAAAATTAAAAATTAAAAATTAAAAATAATAATAATTCCGAACCCATAAGGTTGATTCGACTCCGCCTATGATAAAAGAAGTTTCAGAACGTGCATATTGTGTGTCCAAATAACCGATTCGGACCAAATACCTCACTCCACTTCATTTTTTTTTTTTCCAATCCTCAATCAACTGCTCTGACATGCAATCTCTGCCCTTAAATAAAAGTTGTGTGCTGCCAAAATATGTGCAGTTTGCATTAACATTGAAGATACTTTTATCGTTTCTCTATTAATTTTTTAATCTTTTTTAGTTATCATGTTTTACAAAAAATCTTTATCCAAATCATTTTAAAAAATAAGGAAGAATCAATTAATTTTTGCACCTTTATCCTTACTCTAACAAATGTGTAGAGAAATTGATATAAAAGTAAGAGTAGTAATAAATTGAGATCAAAACATAAATAAGGAGAATTTAATTACTCCCTTTGTTTCAGTTTAAATGACACACTTTCTTTATTAGTCCGTTCAAAAAAAAATGACATATTTCTATATTTAAAAATAATTTAACTTTAAACTTTTTATTTTACCCACTTTACCTTTGTTGAGAAGCTTTTATAGCCATATAAATATTATGACCTCATAAATTTTTTATCCCTTAAGCTTTTATAACCACATATTTGAAAAGCCTTTTTTTTTTCTCCTTAAACTTTGTGTCAAATTAAACTAAATCATCTAAACTGAAATGAAGGAAGCAATATTTTTTTAGGAGACGTGCAAACAACTAGACATGACAAGCAATTGGAAGGAGTATTTTCTTGGGAGTGTGTCTTATTCTTTTTTCTTTTTCCATCGTACGTTCTTGAGCTTTTTGTATTTTGCGCCCCTAATGTAAATACCATTTTATTTGTTTACATCCTATCCTCTTATTTTCTTTAATTTGCCCCTTAATCTATTTATTTTCTAGTAGTAAATTAGAGTTTATTTTGTTAGGGATAAAAAAGGAATTACATAGTAAATAAGAAAGAAAAAGAGAAAGGAAGGGAGTAGGAATGAAGGAGAAGAAGAAGAGAAGGTTATTGTAATATGTCATGTGTCACACATGTGATTGAGTTAGTTAGGTTGTTAGGAGTTAGTTAAAGTTGTTAAATGTAAGTTAAGGGTAGATTAATTATTAGCTTCTCTTTCCTTATTTTGTTCTTTGTATATATCGATGTATAGATGCAATAGAACAATAAACTTGCTCATTTTCAGCTCACAAATTTTCTCTAGAATTCTCTCTAGAATCTTCCTCCATTGAAGACCTCGAGCATCTCTCATATTTTAGCATGATATCAGAGCGGCGTGTCCGGATTGCACTGAGTTAGGTCTCTGATTTCTAATTCTTCTGTCTCTCGATTAATCAAAAATCTGTTGTAGCTTGTTGAAATTGTCAATGTCAGATACCAATTCATCAATGCCGGAGATGGCGACAATTGACATAATAGTCCGTTGTATATTGGACCTTCTGATATCCTAGCTCAGTCGTGGTGCCTACAATGCTCACAGGCTCGGAGAACTATGGGTTATGGAGTAGATCGATGTGAACGGCACTTTTGGGGAAGAAGAAATTAGGTTTTGTCTTGCAACAAGAATGCATATCAAGGAGAATTGCTAGAGCAGTGGAAAACATGCAATGATTATGAACAATGTGGCCCCATAACTTCTAGGCGAAGTTATGTATGCGTCTGATGCACACTTCGTGTGGGAGGACTTGCGTGAAAGGTTTAACAAGGTAAATCGCGCTAGGATTTATCAATTGCATCGTGAGATTGCGACCTTATCTCAAGGAACTAGCTTTATTTCAATATATTTTTCGAAATTAAAGGAAATCTGGCATGAGTATATGTTTTGATTTCGTTCCCTAATTGCTGTAAAATATCGAAGGATCATGTAGAGAATTTGCATCAACAAAGAGTTATGCAATTTTTATCTGGTTTGAATGATTCCTATGATCAAGCGAGAAGACAAAATCCTCATGAAAGCAAATGCACCTAGCCTAAACCAAGCCTATGCTATGATTATTCAAGATGAAAGTCAACAGAAAATTCGTGTGAATGTAGTCACTACTGATAAAACAGAGCCACTAACTATGCAAGCAAGAAGAGGAAGAGGAAGGACACAGTCTCTTCAATGTGAATTTTGCTATCTAAAAGGACACACTAAAGAAAACTGTTACAAGCTTATTCATTTACCCTACTAATTTTGTTCCAAGAAGAAGATATGGTGAAGCGGTGAGAACTCAATTAGATTGGCAGCAGAACCTTGGTACTGGGAATCCAAATGGATGGAATGACACCAATGTTAGCAAACCTGGGTGGAATGGTACCAACGCTGGCAAGCCTGGTGGTAATGGTGCTGGTAAATCAGGTGGTTAGAGAAGAGAACCCATGGCCATGATCAATAATGCAGATGTGTGTACATCATCCTATGCAAGGAGTTGGAGATAGTTCATTTGGAGCTGCTGAAAACAAGGGGTATCACTACTTCACTGATGATCAACGTAATCAAATTATGAGTTTATTGAATGACGAATCTGAGGAGCATCATTCCAATATGGCAGGTTAATGTCAAGTTAATTGTTTGATGACCAGCTTCACACAAAAATCAAAGGGAAAGGAATGGGTTGTAGACTCAGGTGCTACCCATCACATTACTTCTGACTTAGAATTATTATCAGATGTTAAGTGTACAAAGAAAATTGATAGGGATAAAGTACATCTTCTTACTGGGAATAGGCTGACATTACTCATATTGGTAGTGCAACCTTATTAGATAAGAGGACATTTAGAGATGTACTTTATATTCCAAACTTCAAGTTTAACCTACTCTCAGTAACAAGACTAGCCAAGGAGCTGAATTGTAATGCCAATTTCTTCCCTGATTTTTGTGTCTTTCAAGATCTTTGGAATGGAAAGGTGAAGGAGATTGGTAGAGAAAAGGAGGCTTATATATGCTCAGAGGACTGGCTAGTAGAATAAAGACACTCAATGTTGTGAGCAAGGCAAGCAAAGAGTCATGTGGATTATGGCACAGCAGGCTGGGTCATCCTTCCTTATTAGTAATGAGACATGTAGTAGGATTACATAATAAGGACAACAAGATGTCATAGGATAATTTTTTGGTATGTCCACTAGCAAAGCAAACTAGGTTGAAGTTTCCATTAAGTAATTCTAGAGCAAGTGCATTGTTTCATCTTGTACATATGGACCTACGGGGACCTTATAAAATTGTTACATTTGATAAGAAAAAATACTTCTAAACAGTTGTGGGTGATCATTCTAGGTATACATGGGTGTTTTTTCTACAGTTAAAATCTAAGGCAGTAGTAGCAATAAAACAGTTCCTTACTATGGTTCAAAACCAATTTGGTGTAATGGTTAAAGTGATAGGATCAGATAATGGATCTGAGTTTTTTAATACACAGTGTTCAGAGTTGTTAGCTTGCGTTGGTATAGTTCAACATAGCAGCTGCCCTTATATTCCACAGTAGAATTTCATAGTAGAGAGAAAGCACAGATACATACTTGACACTGCAAGAGCCTTGAAATTTCAGGGATTAATCCCAATCAGATACTGGGGAATGTGTGTTAAAATAACACTGTACCTGATTAATAGATTACCATCCAGTGTTCCAGGGAACAGGACTCTATATGGACTTTTATACCACAAGAAAGCTAGTATTACACATTTGAGAGTTGTAGGTTGTTTGTGCTATGCAACAAACTTATTCAAGGGAGACAAGTTTACAGAAAGGGCCAAGAAAGCTATCCTCATGGGAAATTCTAAGACACAAAAGGGCTATATCCTTCTTGATCTACTCACAAGACTATTCTTCACAAGCAGAGATGTTATATTCAAGTAATCAGAGTTCCCTTGTTCTGAGAGAAATGAGAGTAATTCAGCCACATAGGAGTATGTAGAGCTAGGTTCATTACAGTTTTTCCCTCTGCATACGCAGCCAAGCAATGGCATGTATGATGAAAGTGCTTCAACATCAATAGAGGAAGAAGTGTTGTGCAGAACAATAGGCAAGGTGACCTGCAGGAAACTCCACCAGCTCTACAGGAAATGAGCACTAATGGAAGGCATGATGTCTTGCAGGAAGCTTCTTCAACTGATGTCTTGCAGAAAGTTTCATCGGATGTACAGGAAATGAATACTGCAGAAGCTCATGAAGATATATAGAATGGTATATAGAATGATTCAGTCTCAAATAATAGGCAGGAAGGTGAAGGTCGCATGAACTCAAGACCTGAACAAGAAATCTACAAGGTAGGTTAAAGAGTCAATATGGATAAAAGATTACATAACAACAAAGAAGAACACAGAGTGTAGTTATCCCATCTCAAATTACATGTCTTATGATTAGACCAGCATAAGCTATCAATTGCTACTTGGCTAAATTTTCTCAGCTGACAGAGCCATATACATTCAAAGAAGTTGTGAAGGACAACAGGTAGATAGAAGCTATGAAGCAAGAAGTAAAGGAATTAGAAGATTACAACACACGGGAGATAGTGGATTACCAGCAGCCAAAAACACTGTTGGATCTAAATGAGTGTACAAAATCAAGTTCAAAGCAGATGGAGAAATAAAGAGATTTAAGGCCAGGTTAGTTGCAAAAGGATATAGCCAGAGGGAAGGTTTAGACTACCACAATACATTCTCACCAGTGGAAAAAATGGTCACTATGAGATCTGTTATCTCATTGGCTGCATCAAGAGGTTGGGGTTTGTTTCAGACGGATTTTTATAACGCATACCTATAAGGAGATTTGAATGAAGAAGTGTATATGGAATTGCTTGAAGGTTTCAGCAAGGAGAGCAGAAGGTGTGCAAACTGTTGAAGTCCTTATATGGACTTAAGCAGGCTTCATGACAGTGGAATATCAAGTTGACTGAAGCTCTATTGAAGGCAGGGATGTGCAAAGCCATCATGATTATTCATTATTCACAGTGAGAAGTCAAGAAAGAATAGTGGTCATTCTTGTATATGTAGATGACCTCCTTATCACAGGTAGCAACTCAGTCCTAATCAAAAGGGCTAAAGACATACTGCACCAGAGCTTCAAGGTGAAAGATCCAGGAGAGATTAAATACTTCCTATGAATTGAAGTTCTAAAGATCTAAGGGTGAAGTGTTGCTAAATCATGTACTAGAGTTAATTTCAGATATGAGATTAAGTGGAGCCAAACCTGCAAGTACACCATTGGAAGTGAATTTAAGATTGACTTCAATAGAATATGACCAAGCAAATGGAGTTACAGGAGATGTTCCTCTGCAGAATATCAGTGCTTATCGGAGATTAGTTGAGAAGCTCTTGTATGTTACCATTACTAGGCTAGATATGCAGTACAAGCATTAAGTCAGTTCATACAAGCACCTAAAAGATCTCACTGGGATGTTGCTTTAAGGGTTGTAAAGTACTTGAAGAATGCTCCAGGACAAGGAATTTTGGTGAGGTCCGTTTATGTAGAGACACTCACTTGCTGGTGTGACTCTGACTGGGTTGTATGCCTAAACACTAGAAGATCAGTTACTGGATATGTCATAAAGTTTGGAGATTCAATGGATCTCTTGAAAGTAAAAAAAAAAAAACAACAGACCGTTTCAAGGAGTTCAGCAAAGGCAGAGTACTGAAGTATGGCTGCAAGCATTGCTGAAATGACTTGGTTAATAGGCCTATTCAAGGAGTTGGGTGTGAGCATATCACAACCAGTCATAGTTTTTATTGATAGCAAGTCAGTTATCTAACTTGCAGCAAATCCTGTGCTTTATGAAAGAACTAAACATATAGAGATTGATTGTCATTTCCTTCGAGATAAATCAAGGAAGGAACAGTTAAGGCAGTGCCATGTCAATATTAAGGAGCAGTAGGAAGATTTATTAACCAAGCCATTAAGGACTTCTCAATATGTTCATATACTTGGCAAGCTTGGAGTGTTCAATGTTTGCACCCTCCAACTTGAGGGGGCATATTGTAATATGTCATGTGTCACGGATGTGATTGAGTTAGTTAGGTTGTTAGGAGTTACTTAAAGTTATTAATTATAAGTTAAGGGTAGATTAATCATTAGCTTCTCTTTCCTTATTTTGTCCTTGTATATATCGACGCACATATGTAATAGAACAGTAGACTTGCTCATTTTCAGCTCACAAATTATCTCTAGATATCTCTCTAGAATGTTCCTCCATTGAAGTCCTCGAGCATCTCTCGTATTTTAGCAAAGGTAATACAAAGAGAGACGAACAACTAATGTCGAGTTCATTGTACCATCAGCTTGTAAAATAAGATCATTATGTCCATATATTTTCTCTTTACAAGCCAAACTAAAACATAAGAAAGTTCCTTTATTTCATATCAGATTTTTTATGTAAGGTTGATGAGATCTAGGGGTGTACATAGGTCGGGTTGGTTCGGCTATTTTAATTACCAAACCAAATCAATGGTGTCGAGTTTCTAAATTTATAAACCAAACTAAACCGGTAAAGTTGGGTTTTTCACTTTAGGTTTTCCTCGGGTTTTTCAATTTTTTTCGGATTTTCGGATTTTTTTCCGGTAAAATAGCACAAAATATATAAATTGCGCTCTAAATATTTCTTTAGTCCAAGTAAAATACAACTATATAATGCATTTTCTAAGAAAATAACACAATAATATGAAATGAGTCATAGCATTGTACTAAAATATATTCAATAACAAAGATAATAAAATTGCATAAAGCAAATATTGCTAATTAATAAGTCATAATAAAAATTAACACAATCTAAAAGTACTATATAGATCATGCTAAAATAAGTATAAATAATAAATACTATTAATTATATAACTAGGAACTAAAAAAAAAGATAAACTAAATTATGCATTTTCATTATAAACCAATGCAAAACTAAAAAATAAATATCCAACATATATTGTCATTCCTAGTGTTGAATTAAACTTCTTTTGTTAGCATTAGTATTGATTTAAACTTTGCTCGAGTCACTAAATTTATGAGCTATAAAATTTATTGACCATTCAAGAATGTTAAGGCGAGAGAGAGGAAGGCTTGGGACCTAGACAAAATGAGGAGCATCAAAGACGAGGACGGTAGAGTATTGATGGGGGAGGCTCAGATTAAACAGAGATGACAGATTTACTTTCATGGATTTCTGAATGAAGAGGGGGAATTGTGCTAGGTGATCTGGGGCATTCAGAGAGTCTCTGAGACTTCAGGTATTTTAGGCGCATTAGGGTCGAGGAGGTCATGGGGGCTATGCGTAAGATGAGTAGAGGAAGAGCAACCGTGCCAGATGAAATTTCGGTCGAAATTTGGAGGTGTGCGGGTAGAGCAAGCCTGGAGTGGGTTGTTAAATGTTATTTTCAGGACGAAGAGGATGCCAGATGAGTGGAGGTGGAGTACGGTGGTACCGTTGTACAAGAACAAAGGTGATATCCAATGTTGCAACAACTATAGGGGTATCAAGTTACTTAGTCATACCATAAAAGTTTGGGAGAGGATGGTGGAAGTAAGGGTGATGAGGACAATATCTATATCTAACAACCAGTTCGGGTTCATACCGAGTTGACCGACTATGAAAGCTATCCACCTTATTAGGAGTTTGGTGGAACATTACATGGATAGGAAGAAGGATCTGCACATGATGTTTAATGACCTGGAGAAAGCATATGACAAGGTCTCTAGGGAGGTTCTCTAGAGATGCCTGGAGGCAAAAGGTGTGGCGGCAGCTTACATTAGGTGATCAAGGACATGTATAATGGAGCTAAGAGTCAGGTTAGGACAGTGGGAGGCGACTCGAAGCATTTTCCGATTATTATGGGGTTACATTAAGGATTTGCGCTCAGCCTTTCTTATTTGCCTTGGTGATGGAAGCACTGACACACTATATATAAGGGGAGGTGCCATGGTGTATGTTATTTGCTGACGACATAGTTCTGATTGATGAGATGCGGGGCGGTGTTAATGACAAGTTGGAGGTTTGGAGGCACACCCTTGAGTCTAAGGGTTTCAAGTTGAGCACTAAGACAGAATATCTGGAATGCAAGTTCAGCACCGAGTCGGGGGAAGTGGGCATGGACGTGAGGCTTGGAGCACAGGTCATCCCCAAGAGAAGCAGTTTTAAGTACCTGGGGTCGATTATTCAAGGGGATTGAGATATTGATGAGGACATCACACTCCGTATAGGGGTGGGGTGGATAAAATGGAGGTTAGTATCAAGAGTCCTGTGTGACAAGAGAATGCCACTATTAATCAAAGGTAAGTTCTATAGAGCTGTGGTTAGACCGACCATGTTATATGGGGCAGGGTGTTGGCCGATTAAGAACTCTCATACCCAGAAGATGAAAGTGGCAGAGATGATGATGTTGAGGTGGATGTGTAGGTATACTAGGATGGATAAAACTAGGAATGAAGTTATTCAGGAAAAGATGGGCATGGCTCCTATGGATGACAAGATGCGGGAAGCAAGGCTCAGATGGTTCAGGCACGTGCGGAGGAGGAGCCCTGATGCTCTGGTGAGGAGGTGTGAGAGTTTGGCCCTCCAAACTTGAAAAATAGTATGTTAAAAAATAAAACTGTGAAAAAATTTAAAAATATTTATAAATTATAATACAATAAATATTTATATATAAAAAATATTTTAAAAAATTATATAAATATAATATCGGGTTGGTTGGTTTTGGTTTGATTTTTTTTAGTTAAAACCAAAGCAAACCAATTATTGTCGGATTTGTATTTCCAATACCAAACCACAATTTGATTTTTTTATTCGATTTGACTCAAATTATCGATTTGGAACGATTTATCGATTTTCTTTATATACCCTAACGAGTTTAATATCACCAATCTATGTGCAAAAAAGCTTCTAATTCAAGTACTTGCTAAAAAATCTAAAATTTGCTTCTTAAAATATGCAAAAAAATGTAAGCTAATGATTCCTGTACACAATCATTTTATAGGTTCTTCCTTTGTGGACCACTTATAGGTCACAATTACAAACCAGAGAAAACATAGTTCACGCACTAACTATAAGAATATCTCGGGCTCTTCTTAATTTTGTATAGCTTATTAAACAAGACGACGCAGTTTCTTAAACAGGCTTACAAATTCGAATGGCAATGTCTAAATTGGATAATTTTTTAGATTCTCCTTTAACAATGTAAGACAAAATATAATGAATTGTACCTTTTTTTTTTTCCTTTTCCTCTCAATCTAACAATTGCATCCCAGACGGGGAAACGATATATGTGTCTGTTTACCTTAAAAAATGAATAACAATTAAATTTATAAGTAATTTTAAGAATATGCGGGTTAATTTGTTACATATGATGAATTGAGTTGGATTGATCAGATAAAGGACATAACAAATTGTCAAACCAATTAAGGGAAGTGATTTCCAATTCAAGAACAACTTTGATGGAATGCCTGCCTTTGGTCCCGGGCTCACAATAATGATGAACTGATGAAAAAAAATGAGAACTTTGAAAAATAGAGAAAATAAGAGTATAGTGCCTTGATATGCGTGTTACAATGTCCCTAATGAATAATCAGACCCCCCTTTATATAGTAGGGGAGTTTTACCCTAAGTACAATTCCATAAAAGGTAAAAATCTTCCGTTTTACTAATCACCGATTTTCTGTCGATACATGCCGAGATACACGCTGTGACATCCGGCTGGTGACGGATATCACGACCCTTTGTTGGTCGTGCTCGGGGTTATCTGGTAATGCACTTCGAGGTTTCTGGGATTTGAATCGAACCTGAGGGTCGTAGCCTCGATGCTTCCGAGGGTAGGCATTTTGCCCGGACCTTGACTCGAGGGCTCTTTGCCTCGATTCTGGTTCCTTGCAGTCACGTCTCTTGCTTCGCTTACTTCATCGAAAATCGAGGCATCCCACAGGCTCAATTTCACCCGTATATAGATAGTCCCCTCGTTTCTCGTAGGGTAAGTTTACGAAAATGACGAGAAATGACATTTGTACTTTGGTTCCTTTTTCAATACACCGTGATAGAAATGACAAAAAATCCGAAACATCCCATCAGCCGTTTCGTCATGACTTCAAACGCGTGTCAGCCTTCGGCAGGTCATCCCTGGATGTGAAACGGCGCGAAGCCTCTATAAATGCTCCCCTCCTTCGTTCATTTTTTACCTTTTGACCAATCTTCTATCTTCGAGTCTTCAGGATATCACTACCCTTCTTCATACTCTAACATTTTTACCTCCGTTCTTCAAGATTTCTCAGTAAATTGTAAGCTTTTACTTATTTCTACCCAAACCAGTGCACTTGAACTTTCATCTCCCAACCTTTCTTCATATATTTCAATCTTTTGCCAGATAACAATGGTTAAAACTTCCAAATTTGTTCCCCAAAAAGTTGCTTCATTTTCTTCACAACCGGTCGCCAAATTCGAGGAAACCACCCCTAATATGGCCGTCCTCGAGAGGTCCGCTTCCAGCGTGGCTACCGATGAACTGGCTGCCGAGCCTCCCTTGGAAATGTTCGTTCCCGGGGGGTGCTCGGTCGCCAATGACTTCTAGATTGAAAAGCACTTGTCGGTGTAGTGCCGATGTGTGACGGTATCTAGGTATATTTGCTCCATCACCGAAGACGTCCTTCCTATGGTTCAAAAGGACTGCAGCTGGGCAGATAAGGATGTAATTATCCCCGTGCCCGAGGACGCCATTACTACCCATGTGGAGGGGTATCTAAGTATTTACACTTATCCCTTCACATTGGGCCCAGTGGACCCGGTTATTCTGGACTTTTGCAAGAGGTATATAGTATGCCTTAGTCAGATCCATCCGTCTTTATGGAGGATCGTAATCCTTCTTCGATACTTCGTGAACAAGACCGAATCTCGTCGGTTTACCATCGTTCACCTTCTCCGCCTATACAGTCCCCGAATCTTCCGAGGGGGACTGATAAAGCTCACACGCCATGCTAGCAAAGCACCATTCTCGAGCATCAATGAGGACCGGAATCGGGGCTGGCAGGGGCACTTTATCCCGGTGAGCACTGCAGACTTAATCCCTTCAGAGCTGATGCCATTCTTCGAGAAGTGGAATGTATCACGTAAGCACAACTTTCCTTTAAATTTCGATATTACGTTCATATTTTTTTCCACACCAGTATTTGTGGTGGTGCAACTGCTGCTCGAGTCTCAAAATTAATCAACTAGTTCCCCGCTTTGAGCATGGATCCCAGCCGTAAGAGGTCAATTATCATCACCGTCCCGGAGGATGCCCGGGTTCTTTCTGCCCCTGTTGGGGTAGCGAGTTATCTCCGGTGCCTTGTAACCGAAGAATACTAGGCGAGAATGAATGAGGTGGATGTGCCGTGCTTGTTCAACGAAGTGCAGCAGGGTGCTTAACCGGGCAAGGCATCATTACGCTCTCCTATCTTCTGACTTAGTTTTTGATATTTTTCATGTCTTCTCTCTTTTAGTTTTTTGCAGGCCTCGGTACTCCATGATGAAAGTTTTCTCCGGTACTGGGCTGAGGCTAACCAGCTCGAGGCTGAGGCCAGGGAGCTTGTCGAGAAGAGTGACACGTATAAGCTGTCGCGCCGTGTTTTCTCGTGAAAGCGGGTTTCGACACGTGAAAACTCTTTTAAATGAGGGTGTTAAAAGAGAAGAGTCACCACCTAACGATGCGTTAGGGCACCTATTTGCAAGTAACTCTGTTTGACTAGTCCGTGTCACCAAAGATCGGGTAAGGGCTCAAATTACCTCAAAGAGAAGGTGTTAGGAACTATTCGAGGTCCACAACTGTGGGTCCCGACCGAACTTTAAACTATGTTGATTATGTGATTAAACTAGGCGAGCGTATAAGTAAGAAAAGATATGAAAGTTGAAGCCCTATTATGACGTAAACCGATGTACGGAAAAATATCATTAAACTATATGAAAAATTGATACAATTTTTAAAGATCATAAAGACTACAACTGCGTAATTACTAAATCCTTAAGCGAACATATAAGGGAAAGGGGCCGGGGGGATCCTAAGATTTTTAGTCTAAAGGATCACCCGGTGCAACATAATAATACTTTGCAACTCCCTTTAGGTAGGAGTTGCTCATATTATTCAGCGGGCACAGACTAGCATCTCCTGGTACCCGATTACTATGTTAAAGTTGTTTACTTAAAGGCATTCTAATTCATTTCTAAGTCGTACCCTATGCGTACACTACCCGTCCCATGTCTATGGTTCAAGAGGCTTTGGACCTATTAATTGGTAGTTCTAGACTCAACTCAGGTGCTCAAAATGATTAAACTAGGAGACAATAAAAAAAATAGATAGGACTGCATATAATTACAATAAAAGGCTCAAGTAACCTCCACACATAAACAGGCAAGCACGCAAACTGATTTCTGGTTAGGTAGTAGACGATATTAAGACGTGTTGGAATCGTTAAGTCCTATAGGTATGATTTTTATGTGATTCTGGATCCCAGAATTATACAGGTAGTGCTGTAGACTAACGTATCGACATATTGAGTGTTGCAAGTCCTATAGACATGATATCTAATCGTTTTGTGTAAATAGACAGTGAAAACACTCTTATAATTCTGAATTACTAATGTTGATTTTATAGATATGCGTCTTAGGCAGGTGATAGTATCCTATAGGCAGGATTTCTAATGGTTGGTAATTGAAATTGGTTCTATGATACTTTATCCGTATAGGCATGTCATCTAAATATGGCAATACATCAAAGCAAAAAAAGTAGTTGATTAGTTGATTAAGATCATATAGTCATGATATCTAGATAGGCGCTATACTAAAAGCAATAGAAGCGATTGACCGATTGATTAGTTGGAGTTCTATGGGCATGGTATCTAGATTAACAAAGCATATGTATTACATCCTATAGGCATGCTGTCTAAATGCATAATAATAACATAGAAGCAAGTATGGAAAATATTTAGACTAATCGTGTTTGAGCATTGTACAAATGAGGTGTGCATGATTCTTACAGGCATAATTTTCCATGTGTGCACATAAATAAAGCATATCAAATCAAAGTAACAAGCAAAGCAAGTAAGTCCTACATGAATGTTTTCTACCCGTTTATGCAAGAATTAGGATACACCAACCTCTTTTTCACTAATCTCCCCATCGTTTGTTTACAAATCATTACAGGCCAGAATGAAATAATACATACTTAAAGATGACAAACTATAGACCAAAAAAGTACAAGCACTAATGCAATCCTAGGCCCAATACAAAGTAACCCAGGGATATCCCAGCATGCCCAAACCACAGACTCACAAGAAACAACTAGAGTGCCCCTGAATCATGTGACCAAGTCCAACTACACATATGGCCCCCTCCCAGGCCCAACAGATAATTTATTTACCCAAATGGATGCCAAGTTTGACCAAACGAGTAACAAACGACTTATAGAATCAATTGAACAACTTAAACACTCAGCTCTTAAAAATGTAATTAGCAACAACTCTAATCTAGGTATATAAAGAAGATCGTGCTAAGTTAGAAAGCATACAGGACACATATAAGACAAGTTTTATTCTTGTCATTCCAGAACAGAGATTAGGAATAACAAGATTAACCATCGTAGGCTAATAGACTATCTCAAACAAAGTTTCAGGAAAAAGCATGGTCCAGAATTATCCTAGAAGCCTTAGTCAGGGGTTTGAACATGAGAATCTAGCAATGTTATAGACATTATCAAGTGAAGTACAGTCTTAACATGGAGGCTTTAACGTGAGAACCTAATGAGAGTGTGACAGCATAACAACATGATAGTGCGCGTAAATTGGTAGAATATCACTTAATTTAATCATGAGGCTTAACATGCTGAGCATAGATCGTGGCACAAAGACCCTAAAAGCTCCTGTTAGATAAAAGACTAAAAGCATACATCAATTCTAGGCTAACAGGGCAAGCAGACACCGGGATTCATGCTAGTTGACTATACATACGAGAAGAAGTTAAACATTGAAATCTACCCTAGAGGTATTAGGAAGTGCTAAAGGGTACATGATTAACAAGTCGAGGAGTACAATCACTAGAATCGCAAATAGCAAAAAAACATGTTCAGCTGGACATTAAGACAGTATTGTAACATGGGATTCACATGGTCATGGTCCGTTTGTAAAGAACAATTGATTAAACATAAAAGCCTCAGCATAAAGTAATTCATTTAAGCAAGGAGATGATCCCCAAAGAGTTTCAGTATAAGAACCTAAGGCAAGGCATGAAAAGGGTCTCATAACAAACAATAGGTAATCAGAATAGTCCGAATCATTAAAGCAGCACACATATAATAGGCATGCATCAAAGCTTAAAGTTCAAACAGGTTCAGATGCTAGAAAAACAAAAAGGCACACAATTAATTCCAAAGGAAAACAAGAATACCAATAGAGGCGAACAATAACATATTGATTCACAAATGCCTAAATGACATGAGCATACAAAGCATGAACACAAGCAAAAATGAAACTGCAAGAGTCTCAGTACTTACCAATTTGTAGAACTAAAGGGCAAATAAGGTAGAAAACTAAATGCCAACAGCAACTTGTTTATCAGTAGCAAGGAGAGAATGGCAGAAACCCTAAAATTCTCAGTGTATCAAAGTTCCCAAAGGTCTCAGGTGAACCTAGGACAGTGCTCACCACTGAGAGAGGTTAAGAAATTGAATTCTGGTGGCCTTGGCTTTCAGCCGGCCAAGAACGATAGATTCAGAATAGTATCGAGTGAGTAAGAGTATGAGAGTATAGTTCTTAAGGTGATAAAAAGTCCGTCCACAGGGGAGACTGGGGAGGGGTTTATATAGCAGCAAAATTAAGTACCCAAACAAGGAAAAATAATCGATTAAAATACAAATAAGGAAAGAATAGCATGCAAAATCGATTAGAATCAATTAAGGAGGAATTCGGCAACCCAAGTTTAAAACGAAGAACAAAAAATAGTAAAAATCTCACTGAATCGGACCCATAGGACCTGATAGTGAGTGTATCAAGTCAAGAACATGGCAATAATACAGAATCAAAGTTGAACCACTGCCTGTTGATGAGCTTCCATAAATAACTCAGTACCAAACGCGTAATGTCAAGAAAACAGGAAAGAAACGCTGTGAGTATAGAAAAAGGAAAGGAAATATGGAAGATCTCCATATTCTCTTGGGTATTGGCTAGGATTTGGGATGAGGCGGTAGGGTTTAGTTTGAGAGGAGAGGAAAGCGTTTAAGGGCGGTTGAAGTGAGGCATGGGTCTTTAGTGTTAGAGGGGAGCGCTATGGAAAGAGGTTAGGTTATTAAGGGCCATTGATCATTTGAGATCAACGGCCAAGATAGAAAGAGGAGCGGGCGGGTTGTTTAGACGGATCACGATCGGGTTGGTCAAAGGGGTCATTTGGATTGGGCTGGAGTGTTGGGCTAATGATTTGGGCCAAATTTGGTCCGAAATTAGCCCTATGTTGGGGCTATTAATTAAATATGAGAAATTATTTTAAAAATAATTTATAAAAGAAATGAATAAATAATAGAAACACTTATGCAGTAAAATAATTTAGAATACTAGCTTGACATATGAAAATGCTATTTTAGTATAAATAATATAATAAATAAAATTATGTATAGAATATGGGCTATTATCGCAAAATTATGTAAAATATATTTAAAATACAAATATAATTATATAAGACAAAGTAAAATATTATGAAGCATATATATGGATACAAATAATAAATTTGGATGATTAAGTCATCATAAAATAATTTAAAGGGATAATTAATAAATAATCAAGTAATTTAAATGCGAGGAAATCAATTTTAAAGCTCTAAATATTATGAAAAATTATAGAAAATACTTTTATAAACCTTGTAAATTAAGTAATGATGCAAAATGATATTTTGAAAGTATATATAATTATTTGAAAAATATAAGATCAAAATTGGGTATCAACAGCTGCCCTTCTTTATCGGGAATGATGAAATAGTTGTTGGGTAAAGAATGATGACCAATTTTGTCCGAATTACTAGCAAATGATGTATTTATGAAAAAATGGGGGCCGAACCCTGTTTCTTGAGTTGCCTACATATCCTTGATACTACGGGCCTTATGTAGTTCTGGATCCAATGGCGAACGAAACCAATGGAGTTATTATACGAGGGTTGTGTTGTAGGTAACGGATAATTTTAGGCGGAGCTATAGGTGCAATTTTGAGTGTTATGGATATTAGGGCGAGTACTTGAGCGGCTATGGGACAAAAAGGGGAATCAATTAATGGCCGTCGGTTACCTTTGAGATGGCCAGGGATGTGAACGTTGTGAACGGAAACCGGAGCAAAAATTGCTCCTGTTTGTAGAACGGTTATCTTCCGAGTTACCTGCAAAAACTTTAAGCACGATGCACGCGAATATATATAGGTTATCACGAAAATTTAAACATGATACAAATTCTCTTCGGACCATGGAGTTTGTCTTCGGACCATGAGGTATGACGTCCTTAGACCATGACGTCCTGGGCCATGAAGCGTATGATTAAGGATTCGTAGGGCATGAAATAGTGTCCTTGGGCTATGAGGATGATGCCTTTAGACTATGATGCCTTTGAATAATGATGTGTTGTTTCAAGAGATCCTCAAGCCATGGAATGGTGTCTTCAAGCTATGAGGATGGTGCCTTCGGACAATATGGCGATGTTTCAGCCCATGAAATGTAAAGATGTGGCGATATCGATCGTTTGATAGAGAAAACAGGTGATGTGGCGATATCGATCGTTTGATAGAGAAAACAAGTGATGCTTAGTCATATGCGAGGACGAGACAAGACAAGGCTTAGTCTTGTATGAAATGAGGGCAGTGCTTGGCCCTAGGCGAAGAAGGGAGACAGTGATAGTCTTATGCAGTGTAGCGGAGACAGTGTTTAGTCTTATACAAGGGAAGACAATGCTTAGCCTCATACAATAATAGAGCCAGTGCTTAGCCTCATGCAAGGAATGGAGACAACGTTTAGTCTCATGCAAAGAAAGCCAGTGCTTAGCCTTATGCAATGTGGAGACAGTGCTCTGTCTCTTGCAAAGAATGGAGACAGTGCTTAGTCTCATGTAAAGAAAGGCAGTACTTAGCCTTATGCAATGTGGAGAAAGTGCTTAGTCTCATGAAAAGAATGAAGATAGTGCTTAGTCTCGTGCAAAGAATGGAGACGGTGCTTAGTCTTATGTAAAGAATGGAGACAGTGCTTAGTCTTATGCAAAGAATGGAGACAGTGATTATTCTCATGCAAAGAAAGGCAGTGCTTAGCCTTATGCAATGTCGAGACAACGCTCAGTCTCATGCATATAATGAAGACAGTGTTTAGTCTCAAGCAAAGAAAGGCAGTGCTTAGCCTTATGCAATGTGGAGACAGTGCTTATTCTCATGCAAAGAATGGAGACAATGCTTAGTCTCATACAAAGAATGGAGATAGTGCTTAGTCTCATCTAAAGAATGGAGACAGTGCTTAGTCTCATGCAAAGAATGGAGACAGTGCTTAGTCTCATGCAAAGAATGGAGATAGTGCTTAGTCTCATGCAAAGAAAGGTAGTGCTTAGCCTCATGCAAAGAGAGGCAGTGCTTAGCCTTATGCAATGTGGAGACAGTGCCTAGTCTCATGCAAAGAGTGGAGACAGTGCTCAGTCTCATGCAAAGAAAGGCAGTGCTTAGCCTTATGTAGTGATGGGGACAGTGCTTAGCCCTATTCAAGAAAAAAGCAACGACTAAATGCGAGAGGATAAAGCATTTCTTAGCTTGATATTTGAGTTTGGCGATTCTTATTGGTGTGAAGATAGCGATCTGGCAGTGTGTATGTATTTGCAGGTGTTCCTGTTATGTTCATTGTTCCTGCATCCAAAGAAAAAGTTGTCAGTTCTGCGGGGGAAAGTTTGGTTCGTGATCTCGATTCCTTGATTCGCTTTTGCTTTTGTCTAGAAGCCTTGCTTGAGTCACCCTAGGTAACGTCTGGCTGTTGTAGAAATAAAATTTTTGAAAAACATGCATTTGATAAATTATTTATGGAAATGTAGTTGTTTGAAATATGCAATAATGTACGAGATCAAATAATTTTTATGAACTGGTGAATGTGACGCATTTTGAGACGTTACAACCTCCTTGCTTCGGAATTTTGAGGATTCTCCTCAAAATTCTGCCCCAGTTTAAATGCATACTTCTGGAAAGACATTTCTTGGCGGTTCCAGACGTGATGAGATCGGGAAAACTCGAGACCTTTCCCCAATTTCTGACCATAGGAAGAATGAAGATTTTATTATGATGTGACCGAACCCACAGGGCTGCCTACGTATCCCCTCTTAAACGGGAATCAGGTCAAGCGTAGTTCAGTTACATCAAATAGAAAGTGTAAACATAATCTTCCATCTCTACAAGTATCAGTGCTCCTCCTGTCAATACCCGGTGAACCATGTAAGGCCCTTGCCAATTGGGTGAGAATTTCCCCTTTGCTTCATCCTGATGTGGGAAGATTCGCGTTATTACCAACTGCCCCAGCGTGAATTGCCTCAACTTGACCTTTTTGTTGAAAGCTCTTGCCATCCTATTCTGGTAGAGTTGACCGTGACATACCAGATTCATTCTTTTTCCATCAATGAGAGCTAGTTGTTCATACTGGCTGCGTACCTATTTTGCATCACTGAGCTGGGTTTCTCTTATGATTCTTAAAGAAGGGATTTCTACTTCGGCGGTAATAACGACTTCAGTACCATAAACCAGTAGATAGGGAGTTGCCACAGTTGATGTACGAATTGTGGTACGATACCCGAGTAAAGAAAATGGTAGCTTCTCGTGCCATTGTCTGTAATTGTCTACCATTTTCCTCAATATCTTCTTGATGTTCTTGTTGGCGGCTTCTACGGCTCTGTTCATTGCGACCTGTATGTTATAGAGTTTTGATGTTTGATCTTGAATGTTTCACACATGGATTTCATCAAATCGCTGTTGAGATTGGAGGCATTGTCAGTAATGATTGACTCTGGTACCCAAAATTGACAAACGATGCGGTCCCGAACAAACTCTGTTACAACTTTCTTTGTTACAGGTTTGTAAGATGTGGCTTCAACCCATTTTGTGAAGTAGTCTATGGACACTAGAATGCACCTATGTCCGTTTGAAGCAGTAGGTTCAATTGGTCTGATGACATCCATCCCCTAAGCGGAGAAAGGCTAGGGCGAACTTGTTGTATTAAGTTCATTGGGTGGTACTCGTATCATGTCAGCATGTATCTGGCATTGGTGACACTTTTGAACATACTTGATGCAGTTTGTTTCCATAGTTATCCATAAATACCCTGCTCTTAATATTTTTTTGGCCAGAATGAAACCATTCATGTGGGGTCCGCAAGTTCCGGCATGTATTTCCTCGAGCAATCTAGACGCCTCCTTGGCATCGACACACCGGAGTAATCCCAAGTCAGGAGTCCTTCTATACATAATTCCTCTACTTTGAAAGAAATGGTTGGCCAATCTGCGAAGCATGCGCTTTTGAGTATGGGTATCACTCGTATTCTCCCTTTTCCAAATACTCCTTGATGTCGTGGAACTAGGAATTCCCGTCAATCTCTTCTTCAACATGAGCACAACATGCTGGCTGCTTATGAATTCCTATTAGGATAGGATCGATGAAATTCTTGTCTAGGTGTTGTATCATGTAAGACAAAGTGGCTAGTGCATCTATGAACTCATTATGAATCCTTGGAACCTGTTTGAACTCTATCTTTTTGAACCTCTTGATCAGCTCTTGTACACAGTGCAAATATGACAATATTTTGGTGTTCCTTGTAGAACCTAGTGCACTAAAACATCCGAATCTCCGATTACCAGCAACTCCTGAATGTTCATGTCAATAGCCAATCTGACTCCTAGGATGCAGGCCTCATATTCTGCCATATTGTTGGTGCATGGAAACATGAGTTTTGTGAATACCAGATAGTGTTGACTGGTTTCTGATACTAAGACAACTCCGATACCTACTCCTTTGAAGTTTGCTGCTCCGTCGAAGAACATCCTCCAACCATCGTATGCCTCGGTAATATCTTCTTCTACAAATGATATTTCTTCGTCGGGAAAATACGTTTTCAATGGTTTGTATTCTTCGTCTATGAGATTTTATGCCAAGTGATCCGCCAATGCTTGCCCTTTGACTGCCTTCTGAGTTACATAAATGATGTCGAACTCACTCAGCAATATTTGCCACTTCGCTAACTTACCCGTAGGCATGGGTTTCTGAAAGATGTATTTTAGTGGATCTATCCTTGATATGAGATATATAGTGTATGCACAGAAATAATGTCTCAACTTTGAGATATCCATGTCAAGGCACAGGAGGTGCATGCCAACAAAGAGTACCAGGCCTCATATAGCGTGAACTTCTTGCTCAGATAATATATCACCTTCTCCTTTCTTTCAGTTTCATCATGTTGTCCCAGAACGCAGCCAAAAGCCCCATATGACACGGATTAATAAAGCAGTAGAGGTCTTCCTAATACTGGTGGTACCAGCAAGGACGATTTAGATAAATACTCCTTGATTTTGTCGAAGGATTTCTAGCATTCTTCAGTCCAGCTTGTTGCAGCATCTTTCCTCAGCATTCTGAAGATCAGCTCACATATCATCGTTGATTGTGCTATAAAATGACTGATATAGTTGAGGCGCCCTAGAAAACTCATCACATCTTTCTTATTCTTTGGAGGCGGCAAGTCCTGGATGTCACTACCCAAGCCAGAGGGTCGCGACTGGCACCCGGACCCTACTCGCCGAGTGCCGGCGTACCTTTCATCTTACCTTCCTTGTTATCTATAAGGTCGACGATGCCCGTATGAATAGAAAACCATGATCATGATCAATTGAAATACCATACAATAACTTGAACATACACATATATAACATGGCCCTTAAGGCTGCGATGCAAAAACTGTACAACAAAATGCATTTGCCGACAAGGCAATCCAACTATACTTAAACCCACCCCTTGTCTATGAGCCTCTACTGGAACATACATGATGCAACCTATGTCGGAACAGGGCCCCGATGTTCCCATAATGCCTATAACAAAATGCATACCGAGACTACGGCAAGTCCGAAGGATGGATCTCGCCAATATCCGCTGAACTGGACAGCCTATTGTAGTGGGGGAGCCTCGTCTATCTATCTGTCCGGACCTGCAGCGTCCACAAATAAAGGGACGTCAGTACGGATAAAGTACTGTGTATGTAAGACGGGAAAACATAACATATGAACAATAACATGTATCGGGATAAGAAACATACAATCTGTACCATCTGAATGCCTCTGAAGGCGACTAACCATGAGATGCCTGATGTGCACATGCGTATACATATATATATATATATATATATCCTTTTTAAAATCATCATATACATACGCCTCTGTGGGCCTTACCATCATCATATACGTACGCCTCTGTGGGCCTCATCTTCATCATACCCAACTGATCAGTGGTTGCACAGTAGGTGCCATACCCGGCCAACTATAGCATGGCTCGGTAGAGTAAAATAGCTGTCGACTATAGCGCGACTAAGTAGAGTAAAACATATACATATGTATAGTTGCACAATAGGTGCCATACCCGGCCGACTATAGCGCGGCTCGCTAGAGTAAAATAGATAATGCATGCTGGACTCATTGGAATCACACTTTCAACCTTTCAGAGTGGCGTAGGGTAATAGAAGTAACATCAACATTAATCCACCCATAAGAGGGGAAACAATATAAGTACTACTACCTTATAAGAGTAGAGTATCTTTGGAGGCTCGTTCATTGCATTATGTACAATCAGAGTCGTGCAAAAGAAGGAAAGGGACAGTCTCACATACCTTGTATATACTTCCCAACCTCAAGCTATGAAAATTCCACGACTCCTTAGTCTACAATAACAGAAATGACACTACCGTTATTGCTTAAGCATCGTAACTATTATGTATCAACTGTAACCTATTTTGCGATGAAACGGAGAGCACCTCCCCTATTTATATGACTTAAACAAGTTAACACAATCACCAAACAGCCAAAACAACATCAATAATAATCATATTAAGCCTCCCAAAACAAACCACGCACAAGTCAATCACTTCATACATACGATGGCCACCATAGTCGTGTCAAACGACCCGGAAATGTTACGAACAACTATGAGCCCACAACCCTAAATCTATATGGTGTTTCTCCACACCCTTCCTCCTCCAAAACTCCACAAATCAGTAGTAAAACACGCAGCTTTACAGCAACACAAAACAGTCCACAAAACAGTCCGCTACAAGTGAATAACTCGAACTCACGGCTTCCGATCACCATCCCGTGAGTTCTTACATATATAGAACGACTTACCATGAATTCAAAGTAGAAAAAAATGTATGAAAGAGAGCAGTAAACTCACCTTACTTGTTGGATAAGTCAGCCATTGCCTTGGTTCTTCAAACTCTAGGTTTCACCCCCAATTAGAACTTGAAAGAGAGGGAAAATCGATTAGGGTATGTGTGGGATTTTTGGGGAGGGGTTGCAGGGGTTCAATTTCGGTTTTGAAGGTCTAAAATAATAGTGAAATAACTGAGTTTAAAATCCCTTAAAAGTCCTCTCTTGGCCGACTTGGGACTTTTAATTTTGTCCCCTAATTTTGGCAAGTAGGTGATGCACCTACTTGTCACCTACCAATCTGCGCAGGTCTGCGGAAATACAATTATCTCAATGCTCCGAGATTGTATTGACAAACGGTTTGATGCGTTGGAAACTAGACTCATAGACCTTTACTTTTTAGGTAGATCACCCCGTAATTCCTTGTAAATTGGGAGAAAAGCTCAGAAACATTTGACCTAATGTTTTAAGTAAAATTGTGAACCTAAGTTGCGACAACTTTGTCGACTTTTGTTTCATAACTCGTTTGACTTCAAGACTTATGAAACGGATATTATATTATTCAAATACCTTAAAACATTACCTCTTGGTAATGTTAATCACCTCCCAATTTACCCGAAAATACGAGTTACAACATCCTTAACTCGTTTATCTTCTAATACTTGTTAACCACCCTTATACACCCTTGCATCATTTAAGACCAATAGGACTAAACTCTTATTATCTCAAAGGTAATCTCTTCTCGGACCTATGTAGACTATCTTACGGCGTAATCTAACATGTACAAATATGGGTTGTAACACTGGATAGCTTTGATCTTTGACGGGTCTAACTCAATAGCCCGGCGACTGACAATGAAACCTAACAACTTTCCAGCAGGGACCCCGAAGGCACATTTTGCAGGATTCAAATTCACATTATATTTTCGAAGCCGATCAAAAAAATTTCTTTAAGTCTGCTTTGTGATCCGAACTCCTTTTAGATTTGATGATAATATCATCCACGTACACCTCTATTTCTTTGCGTATCATGTCGTGGAAAATAGTCGTCATGGCCCTCATGTAGGTGGCTCCAGCATTCTTCAGACTAAACGGCATCATTTTGTAACAATATATTCCCCATGTGTGATAAAGGTGGTCTTTTCGGCGTCCTCTTCATCTATCGAAATCGGATGGTATCCTGCAAAGCAATCCACAAAGGATTGGAGTTCATGCTCGGCGCAGTTGTCAATCAGTATGTGTATTTTGGGCAGCGGGAAATCATCCTTAGGACTTGCTCTGTTCAAATCTCAGTAATCAACATACTCTAACTTTCCCGTCTTTCTTCGGAACTGGCACAATGTTGGATAACCAGGTCGGGTATTCAACCACTCGGAGAGCCTTGGCTTTGATTTGCTTGGTGACCTCCTCTTTTATATTCAAACTCATATCTGGCATGAACTTTCTAAGCTTATGCTTCACCAGTGGACACATAGGATTAGTGGGTAGCTTGTGAGCTACTATGGATGCGCTTAAACGAGTCATATCGTCGTAGGACCATGCGAAGATATCTTCATACTTCTTTAAGAATCTAATATACTCTTCTTTCTCCGACGGTGATAGATGAATGCTTATACGCGTTTCTTGGCCATTTCGGAATCCCCTAAGTTAACGGCCTTAGTTTCCTCCAAATTAGACTTTGGTTTGTTTTCAAAATCCTCTACCTCTTTGATAATTTCCTCAGGTATTATATCATCTTCCAGATCCTCTGAATCATTTTCCTTATGTTGCGTTGTCTCATTGCATGTCACAGTCGTAGGTTCATCAGGATATGTAATAATTATGCTGAAAAGAAATGAAGAAAGATAATAATAAATACTCGAGTAATTATTTCAAAACAAAATACTAAAAAGTGTCTCAAATGCTCAAAACTATTTGAAAATAATTCATGGTAATTTGCCAGGCTACCTAGGAACTTGTCGGGCCCGGGATGGTGCCGCAGTCCAGTTCTTGAGAACAGCTCCTTCTTCCACAGTCTGAATTGTAAGGTCTTCCTCCTCCTCCTCCTCAACAATTGCACTACAGTCCATGTCTTTTTTATCTAGAAATAGCTTCCTCATGCCAGCCAAAACCTTATCTTCCTCAGATTCCCACATCATGTCAGCCTGATAAAATGTCTAGTGCAGAGGTGGTATGGGTTGTTCCAGTGGATAATAAGGAGCACGCCATGGTGGTGACCAATCTTGATATTCTTTCCATGTGTATTCATATCTGAGTATAAAAGTTGTTCCATGGTACTGTGGTTGTACGGGTTTGGTGATCCCCTGAAGTTTTTTGCCGAGACCCTTGCCTGGTCTATACCCCGTCCACAACAATATGCTTTCTATCTTGTTGCTCCACCATCAATCCTTTTCAATTGTGTTTACCCGTTCAATGCGATGGTATGTTTCTCCACCTAGCTTCCTTCTATTTTTGATGACCGGAACAGTCTGGTTGGTGTAGATGGTGTTGCTTCCATCTCCATGGATGATTATCTCCTGATGATTGCACTCAAATTTCATAGCCTGGTGCAGAGTTGAAGCTACTGCCCTGGCGGCATGTCGTCCCAACCATAGATTGTAAGTAGTAGATATATCAATCACTTAGAACTCGACATCAAACCAAGTCGGACCCATCTGTAGAATGAGGTTGATTTCTCCAATGGTGGCTATGTGAGATCCATCGAATGCCTTCACATTCATGCTTCCCATTCGTATATCGTGCAGGCCTTAACCTAGTCTCTTTAGAGTGGTCAGTGGACATATGTTAAGACTCGAACCTCTATCTATCAAGACCTTGGCGATGAACTTATCTTCAAATTGCACCGGGATGTGCAATGCCCTGTTGTGACTCAGTCCTTCTGGTGGAAATTCATCTTTGTGGAAAGTGATTTTATGGCTTTCCAATACCTGTCCGACCATGTTAGCCATCTCTCAACTAGTGATGCCCGTGGGTACGTAAGTTTCACTTAACACCTTCACAAAGAATTTCTGTGCACGTCTGAGTTTTGCAGCAGTGATAAGATGGATATTTGAGTAGGAGTTTTGTTCAAGTGGCCAACAACAGAGTACTCCCTTGCTTGTATCTTCCTCCAAAGATCGTCAGTGCCAGTCTCGATAGCAGGCTGCTTAGGTGCATCTTCCTTGCTTGTTCCTCTCAGATTCTCAGGTGTATAAACTTTGCCAGTTCTAGTCATACCTTGCGCAGCACCTGTTTCCTCCATTTTTGCTTTTCCCTTTCTTCTTGCTTCCACAACGTAATTCCATGGGACAACATCAGACTGGTAAGATGGTGTGGAGCTACCATTACAATGAAGGGCGTAGCTACCTTAACTTCGAATGGCACCTGGGCTTGTACCACAACTGGCCTGAGGGTGATCAGAGATGTTTTAGGAGCGTCTCCCTCTCTAATGAGTCCAATGGACCCCTGTTGATCCCATTCTTCGTCAGTTTCTATCACATTCACTCCCTCACCTCTGTGATCCAGGAGAGGGTTGTTACGAACACTTGGTGCACCTTCCGTTTCATGTATGACCTTAGTGTCAATCAGCGTCTGAATCTTGCCTTTCAACATGCGACACTCCTCAATGGTATGACCTTCATGCCTGAATGATAAGCACATGTTTGTTGGGATTGATCCATTGGGAGGGATTTTCCACAACAACAGCAGGGATAGGAGTAACTTCATAAGTGGCCTTCAGTCTTTCATACAGTTGGTCTTTGGGTTCAGCAAGTGGGGTGTATTGTCTAGGAGGTCTGCGGTCAAAATATGGACGTGGCTTTGGGTAGTTTTGGCGGGCAGGTGGAGGTGAATGGTAATATGCCAATTGCATATTATAGATATGGTAGGTGGTAGCAGGGTGTTGGTATCTTGGGGATGAGGATTGATATGTGGGTGGAGGTGTTTGGTATGTAAGGGGAGACTTAGGGCCTTGGGCTACCATCACGACACCCACTTCTTTCTTCTTCGAAATGCCTCCTGATTGCAAAGCTTTATTCGTGGCCTGCAGTGCCTCGAAATTGGTCACCATTTCATTCTTAATTCCTTCTTTTATTCTTTCTCCTAGCTTGATAATGTCGGAGAACTTGTGATTTTCAATGACCATCAACCTTTCGTAATACTGCAGATCTTGAGCTCTAACAAAGAACTTGTTCATTTGTTCTTCTTCAAGTGCTTGCCTTACCTTTGCGGCCTTTGATCTCCAACGAGTAGCGTACTCACGAAAGTTTTTGTCGGCTTCTTCTAGAGGTTTTGAATGTTGAAAACGTCTGGCGCGTTTTCCGCGTTGAACCTGAATCTATCCATGAAATCTGACACCATACTCACCCAACTAACCGACTTTTTTGGGTTTGACTGATATACTAAGACAAGGCGTCTCCTCTAAGGCTTCGCATGAACAGTTTCATGCGGATTTGTTCATTCTTGCCTGCTCCTACAAGTTTGTCGCAGTATGTTCTCAGATGCACCTTCGGATCACTAGTACCATCGAACATTTCAAACTTGGAAGGTTTGTAACCCTTTGGCAGTTCCATATTCGGCTGAATACATAGGTCCTAATAGTTTAGACCTTCAACGCCTTTACCACCTTCAACACTCTGAACTCTACCGGTGATCTTCTTGATTTCCTCCGTCATGTTTTTAATGAGCATGTTCTTCTTAGGCGATTCGGGTATGTATAGGGTTTACTATGGGGTATGGGGTAAGGTTTCCATGTATATCGGATTGCTTTGATGGATTCCTGGAACTTGGGTATATGGGTGGTCATTGGTCGAGTTTTGGGGATCGGGAGTAGGTTGTGGTGTATTTTGGGGAGTGTGATAAGTAGTGGTTTGCAAGTATTGAGTTTTATGATGGTTTTGTTGTTGAGGGGTTGGTATTGGTGGCGGGTTAAGGTTCTGGGGAGGTACGGGAGGATTTGGTGGTGGGTTCTGGTTTTGTTTATTTTGCGGTGGTGTTTGGTTCTGGGTAGTCGGGTTTGGCTGGTTGATGTCTGGAACATTGAGAGTAAGGGAGAGGTTTTCCAAATTTCGGACCTGCTCAAGCTCTCCCTATAGTTCCAGGATTTTCTGCTCCAAACGTAAGACCAACTCATTCTGTCCCGGAGTACTTCGGCCATCTGAAGTTTCAACATTTTTTGCCATAGTAGCATTATCTTTCTTCATACCACTTAAATCATCAATTTTCCCTTTTCCTTTGCCTTTGGGGTCTCTTGGTGGAGGAGGAGGTGGAGGATCTCTATATCTAGTGTGGTATGCTGATGATAACCAACCTTTGGAAATGAGAATAATCAAAAAAGAAAAGGTAACCAAGTTAGTAAGGTGAAATAAAATAGTGTTTGCAGTATTTAAACATGTTTAAAAAAAGTCACGCAATAATTTGCGTCCTAATTTTGGGGACCTCATTGTGCCTGAGGTAGGCCTAAGCGACACATAGACTTGGAGAAAATTGATGCCAACATTTTCTTCATTTCGTTAATGTGAAAATGAGTCAAATCACACTTTAACTAAATCAACAATAATAATAAAGTTATTAATGGTATTTAGCCTTATTACATCGAAATCTAAATCTAAGTTAGAAAAAAGTAAAGAACATCATCTCTTAGTCTACTTGGTCCCTGAAGGACCTTTTCCATGCTTGGCTCTTTTGACCCCATCAATCAGGTTCCCCAGATCGCGCATATCCAATAGTAAGTAAGCTTTTTCTAGATGTCCTCCTTCACCATCGTCCATGCCTTAGAAATCCGTGAGTCTCTTTCTAATCTTCCCTTCTAGCTCCATCAATCCTTGTTCCAAGTATTCCAATCTTTCTGTTGACTTAGTGACAATCTCCTTCCATTCCTTTATCGCCTCCATGCTCACTTTGTGTTGTTCCAGATGTTTAGCTTCAGACTCAAACACCCTTTTGCGTAGCCTCTTATACTTAACTTGTGCCTTAACCACTTCATCTATGATTCTGTCCTTGAGATTGACACCTGGCTTGACATCCCCCGCTACATTGTCTTCCAGCCATGATAGATAGTAATACATATGACAGGCGTGATACCTGTCTGGCTTGATGGTTTCTCTTTCCACAATGATCTTTTGGTTCCACATGTGTTGCGCCTCGAACTTAAACTGAATGACATCTACTTTGAAATCTATCTTGTACTGGACCATGTTGGAAACCCGAGGTATGACTTGTTTCCTCCCAGCTTGTCGCATTACTCTTATAGGAGCGTAGGGATAGATGCCTCGCAACCCGATCAGTACCAAATGAGTATTCCCTCTTGACCTGATGATGAACTCACTACTAGAAAACCATTCAAACATCCAATGCACCTACTCCTCTATCAGATTGCTGAAGAAACGCACCCAACTTATAGCATTTCCAGGCTGTGCAAACCTCTCCGGAATAAACATAATTTTCTTTGGGTGATGGTTTTCTATGTAGTCATTCAGTAGCCTTCGCAGAAGCTCTTGACCGTACTCTCATCTCTGAAAGTGTTTTAGCAGCCAGACATGTAGCAATATATTACAACCCTCAAAGTGTACAAATCCCTGCTTGCACCGATCTAGAGCACGGTACATCTCAGCTAAGATCAGAGGGATGATGGTATAAGTTTGTCCGTCGATGCCATCCATCAAGGTCCTGGTGACCATGGCTAAGAAAGTATGAATCCTTCTCCCTTTCATTGGAAATATCAATAGCCCCAAGAAGCAGACGACAAACACATAAACCCGGCGGTGCACCCATCCCAATAAAGTAATGGCTAGTTCGTCATGGTGCAGACGATACGACTCGCTATGCCCATAACGCTCGTAAAGAAATTCAAAAGGGATGTATGATTTATTTAGACAAAGCAGCTCATCTTTCTTCTTAAAACCTAACATTTTCAGAAAACCGCGGAGAGTGCGATTCTCTGGTACCAATAATCCCGGACTATCCCATGGAAACTTGGCAAAGCCTCCTATGTTTTCTGGGAGAAAAGTCATTTCTATATTGCCAAATCGGAAAACAACTCTTTTCCCATCCCAGAACATGGTAGCAGCCTCAATCAATTCCCTATTTGGTCGAATGTTTAGCAAGGATGGCAAGTCACCAAGTACTCTTCTCACATGATTTTTGTCGCAAGGTGCAAGGTCTTTCCACCAGTCAAATAGCAAAGGTGGGATGTTTTGGACCACACCGAACCTGGGGATTTCATGCTTCATTTTCTGCAATGAAACAAGGGTTAGCCCTTTCCCCCTTCAGTTTGACTACTTACGCAATGATGATCAACATGTTGGCACATTTTCTTCAAGTAATGCACATAATATGATAGTGTCCATTGGGATTGTGAAAATCCCCTCAGACTTTGGATAAGGTTCATCTTAGCGGATTGTTACATCAATAACGCTCCAACCCATACTAGGCTTAGCATGATGCATGTACATTTCAAGTTGGAGTAGGGTTTCTAGAATGGTCTAAGACTAGTACTCCCAAGTGGACAACTTGAGAGGGAAAGGCATGGGACCGTCGATTGCACCGCTGATCGACTAGTCTACCGCAAATAAACCTTTTCGATTTAAAGGGTGACTTTCAAGAAAGTGCGGACACTCATCAAGCGTCGCTATATTGATAAGAGGCACGAGTGGAGTATGATGTGGAGCATGCTTTATGCAGAAATAATAACACATTGCCAAGTATTTGCATGTAAAGGCAGTAAATAAAATAGCAAAAGTGAACATGAAAAGAAGATAAAAGAAAAGAAATACAAAAGAAAGAAGTCAGTTTGGCTAATGAAAATGTGCGAGAACGTAATAAAGCAGGTAAGGAGATAGGGAAAATGTAGCAGTCAAGATAAAAAGAAATGTAGTGCGGTCACACATATCATAGCAAACAAACAAGAATAAGGAAAGGGATGTGCATGTCATAGCAAATTTAAACAAATAAAGGTGAATAAGGGAAAGGATATGCATGTAACAAAGAAAGTAATCCACATAAGTGAAGTTCGTCATGGTAAGAGCCTAAGTGTAAATCCCCAGCAGAGTCGCCATGCTGTCGCGCCCCGTTTTCTCGCGAAAGCGGTTTCGACATGTGACAACTCTTTTAAATGAGGGTGTTGAAAGATAAGATTCGCCACCTAATGATTTTGAGGTGCGTTAGGGAACCTATTTGCAAATAACTTTGTTTGACTAGTCCGTGTCACCAAAGATCGGGTAAGGGCTCAAATTACCTCAAAGAGAAGGTGTTGGGTATTCTTAGAGGTCCACAACTGTGGGTCCCGGCCGAACTTTAAACTATATGGATTATGTGATTAAACTAGGCGAGCACATAAGTAAGAAAAGATATGAAAGTTAAAAGTCCTATTATGGCGTAAACCAGTGTAAGGAAAAATATCATTAAACTATATGAATAATTGATAGAGGTTTTAAGGATCATAGATACTACAACCGCGTAATGACTAAATCCTTTAGAGAACATATAAGGGAAAGGGGGGATCCTAAGTTTTTAGCCTAAAGGATCACCCCGTGCAACATAAATAATACTTCGCAACTCCCTTTAGGTAGGAGTTGCTCATATTATTCAGCAGGCACAGACTATCATCTTCTGTTACTCGATTACTATGTTGAAGTTTCTTACTTAAAGGCATTCTAATTCATTTCTAAGTCATACCCTTTGCGTATATTACCCGTCCCATTCCTATGGTCCAGGAGGCTTTGGACCTACTACTTGGTTGTTCTAGACTCAACTCAGGTGCTCAAAATGATAAAACTAGGTGACAATCAAAAAACAGATAGGACTGCATATAATTGCAATAAAAGGCTCAAGTAACCTCCATACATAAACAGGCAAGAACACAGACTTATTTTTGGTTAGGAAATAGACGATATTAAGACATGTTGGAATCGTTAAGTCCTATTGGCATGATTTCTATGTGATTCTGGATCCCAATATTATACAGGTAGTGCTGCAGACTAACATATGGGCAGATTTGAGTGTTGCAAGTCCTATATACATGATATTTAATCGCTTTGCGTAAAAGGGCAGTGAAAACACTCTCATAATTCTGAATTACTAATGCTGATTTTATAGATATGCGTCTTAGGCAGGTGACAGTATCCTATAGGCAGGATTTCCAATGGTTGGTAATTTAAATTGGTTCTATGATACTTTATCCCTATAGGCATGTCATCTAAGTATGGAAATATGACGAAGCGACAAAAGTAGTTGATTAAGATCCTATAGTCATGATATCTAGATGGGCGACATGCTAAGTAGTAGAAGTGATTGACTGATCGATTAGTTGGAGTTCTATGGGCATGGTATCTAGATTAACAAAGCATATGTATTACATCCTATAGGCATGCTGTCTAAATGCACAATAATAACATAGAAGCAAGTATGGCAAATACTTAGACTAATCGTGTTTGAGCAGTGTACAAATGAGGTGTGCATGATTCCTATAGGCATTGTTTTCCATGTTTGCACATAAATAAAGCATATCGAATCAAAGTAATAAGCAAAGCAAGTAAGTCCTATAGGCATGTTTTGTACCTATTTATGCAAGAATTAGGATACCCCAACCCCCTTTTCACTAATCTACCTATCGTTTGTTTACAAATTATTACAGGCTCAGAATGAAATAGTACATACTTAGAGATGACAAACTAAGGACAAAAACAAGTACAAGCACTACGGAAATCCCAGGCCCAATACAAAGTAACCCAGCGATATCCCAGGCCTTGAATAACCTTACTCCTGGACACGGCAGCAGACCCAAACCATAAGCTCACAAGAAACAACTAGAATGCCCCTGAATCTCGTGACCAAGTCCAACAACACATATTGCCCCCTCCCAGGCCCAACAGATAATTTATTTACCCAAATGGATGCCAAGTTTGACCAAACAAGTAACAAACGACTCGTAGAATTAGTTGAGCAATGTAAACACTTAGCTCTTAAAAATTTAACTAGCAGCACCTCTAATCTAGGTATATGAACAAGATCATGCTAAGTTAGAAAGCATACAAGAAACATATAAGGCAAGTTTTAAGCTTGTTATTCCAGAACAGAGATTAGGAACAACAAGATTAACCATCGTAGGCTAGTAGACTATCTTAAACAAAGTTTCAGGAAAAAGCATGGTCCAAAATTATCCTAGAAGCCTTAGTCAGGGGTTTGAACATGAGAATCTAGTAGTGTTATAGACAATAACAAGTGAAGTACAGTCTTAACATGGAGGCTTTAACATGAGAACCTAATGAGAGTGTGACAACGCAACAACATGCTAGTGGGCGTAGTTTGGTAGACATATCACTTAATTGAATCATGGGGCTTAACATTATGAGCATAGATCATGGCACAAAGACCCTAAAAGCACCTGTTAGATAAAAGACTAAGAGCATACATCAATTCTAGGCTAACAGGGCAAGCAGACACCGGGATTCATGCTAGTTGACTATACATAAGAGAAGAAGCTAAACATTGAAATCTACCCTAGAGGTCTTAGGCAGTGCTAAAGGGTACAAGATTAACAAGTCGAGGAGTACAATCACTAGAATTGCACATAGTAGAAAAACATGTTCAGCTCTACATTAAGACAATATTGTAACATGGGATTCACATGGTCATGGTCTGTTCGTAAAAAATAGTTGATTAAACATAAAAGACTCAGCACAAAGTAATTCATTTAAGCAAGGAGATGATCCCCTAAGAGTTTCAGTATAAGAACCAAGGCAAGGCATGAGAAGGGTCTCATCACAAACAATAGGTAATCAGAATAGTCAGCATCATTAAAGCTGCTCACATATAATAAGCATGCATCGAAGCTTAAAGTACAAACAGGTTCAGATGTTAGAAAAACATAAAGGCACATAATTAATTCAAAGGAAAACAAGAATACCAACAGAGGCGAACAATAGAATATTGATTCACAAAGGCCTAAATGACATGAGCATACAAAGCATAAACATAAAAAATTGAAATTGCGAGAGTCTCAATACTTACCAATTTGCAGAATTAAAGAGCAAATAAGGTAGCAAACTAAATGCCAGTAGCAGCTTGTTTATCAGTAGCAAAGACAGAATGGTAGAAACCCTCAAATTCTATGTCTGTCAGAGTTCCCAAAGGCCAGTCTCAGGTGAACCCCAGGCAGTGCTCACACTGAGAGAGATTAAGGAATTGAATTCCGGTAGCCTTGGCTTACAGCCGAGCAAGAATGATAGATTTAGAATAGTATCGAGTGAGTGAGAGTATGAGAGAATAGTTTGTATGGTGATAAAAAGTACATCCAAAGGGGAGATTGGGGAGGGGTTTATATAGCAACAAAATTAAGTACCCAAACAAGGAAAAATAGTCGATTAAACACAAATAAGGTAAGAATAGCATGCGAAATAGATTAGAAGCAATTTTAGGAGGAATTCAGCAACCCTATTTTAAAACGAAGAACAAAAAATAGTAAAAGTCTCACTGAATCTGACCCACGGGGCCTGGTCGTGAGTGTAATCAAGTCAAGAACATGGCAATAATATCGAATCGGAATCGAACTACTGCCTGTTGATGAAATTCATAAAATAACTTGGTAACAAACGCGTAATGTCAAGAAAACTGGAAAGAAACGCAGTGAGTACAGAAAAAGGAAAGGAAATATGGAAGATTTCCATATTCTCTTGGGTATAGGCTAGGATTTAGGGTGAGGCAGCTAGGTTTAGTGTGAGAGGAGAGAAGAGCGTTTTGGGGCCATAAATTAAATATGCGAAATTATTTTAAAAATAATTTATAAAAGTAATTAATAAATAATAAAAAAATAACTTATGTAGTAAAATAATTTAGAATACTAGCTTGCTGTTATAAAAGTAGAAAAATGCTATTTTAGCATAAATAATATTATAAATACAATTATGTATAGAATATGGGCTACTGTCGCAAAATTATGCAAAATATATTTAAAATACAAATATAATTATATAAAAAAAAGTAAAATATTACGAAGCATATATATAGATACGAATAATAAATTTGGTTGATTAATTCATCATAAAATAATTTAAAGGAATAATTACTAAATAATCAAGTAATTTAAATGCAAGAAAATCAATTTTAAAGCTCTAAATATTATGAAAAATATTAGAAAATACTTGTATATATATACTTATTTGAAGAATATTAGGGCAAAATTGGGTATCAACATATGCTTCTCAGCGAGCAAACACGAAGGTGCCATCAAGAGTGTCTGGGCCGAGTTGGATGCGGCTCAGAAGGAGCATGTCGGTGGAACAGGTAAAGATTTTTGAAGTTAGCGATGATGACTAATGATCAAGCCTCAAAGGTCTAGCAGAAGATTGACTGAATCGACCAGCTCGGGGCTGAAATGAATGAGGTCTAGGCCTTGGCCGATGTCTGGAAGGGAAAAATGGACCGACTAGCTTTGGAGAATGAGACCGCCCGGGAGCAGCTGTATCAGTAGAGGTCCAACTCCGAGGGGTGAAAGAGAAGGCTAATACACGGGCTCGGAAGATCGAGGACCTCCAAGCGCAACTGTGCTTGGCCATTGCTGAATGGGATGCCCTTGGCAAGGAGCTCGAAATGACGAGGTCCGAGTCGGAAATATCCAGGGCTGATGCTGAAGAGATAGTGGCCCAGTACAAGGCTGATGTTGAGGTAGCTGAGGCCCGTCTGAAAGTTTCTGTTGAGTATGTGAAGCGGTTGTCTCAAAGGGAGACCCTCGAGGAGATCCACGCCCGAGGTTTTGACCTGCCAGCCGAGATCGAAGAGGCTCGAGGCTCAAGGCTCGAGGCTCGAGGTAGAGGCCAAGAAGCTGGCTGAACTTGAGGGTGAAGAAGGCTTTGAGGGCACTAGCAAATCCGATGATAGAGAAGCCCCCGATAGCTCTGGTGACGAGGCAGGCTTCGGTGGAGATTAGGCATACGTGCCTCGGGAATTTTTGCCTTTGTTTTTGCATTTTGTACATTTATTTTGCTAAGGCCGTTTTTATCGGCCTTTGCAAAGATATTTTGGAATGTATATATAAGGTTTTTTACCTTTTGGTAATTTTCAAGTCTATTACTCTTAGCATATCTTTTTACAATTGCAAAGATTTCAAATGCCTTAGCATGGAGTAAAATGTGGTAATAAGTTGTTCGGAGGTCCGAACAAGACTTGTTCTCGACATAAGTTTTGTTTGAAACTTGTGGGTGCTCGGTATGACCGGAAGCTTTTCCCCAAAGTGTTTGTTTAAATGTTGTTAGACTATTATTTTGCCGAAGGTAACCTTTGAAGTGGTTTGCAATTTTGGAGGCCTTATGTTATGATTACCGGCTTTGGACGTCTCCGAGTTGTTTTTTAGGGGTAGTCGTAGCCTTTTAAATTAAGGCACTACCTAATAGGCTCTGTACCCCCGGGCTTCGATAGCCCAAGCCATCCGAATATTTTTTGGACGACAATCCCGGAGTGGGGATGGCCATAGCCTTTTAAGTTTAGGCGTTGCTTACTAGGTTTTGTACCTTCGGGATTCGATAGCCCGAGCCGTCCGAGTTTGGTTTGGATGACAATCCCTTAGTGAGAGCAATCTATCGGATTAGGATAGAGGCAGCCCTTGGGCTGGATATCCTTAAGGAAAAAAATGTAATTGTCTTAAGGGACAAAAAATATATCTGCAAGGTAGAAACTTACTTACATTCATTGTGCGTAATATACAAGATTGTATGTGTGTACAAGCTTCATGTTATTGGTTAGGTGGTCTATGCGGCACATTTCATTTGACCATTTCCTCCTACAATAAATCCTATCCACCGAGCCTAGACTATTCAAGCACAAAGTTTCCTTCCTTGCTAAAAAATCATTACCCGAGGGTGATGGCCCCTAGGATTCGAGGTCGATCATTGAGAGGGCTCAGATTTTGTTGAGGTGACCATCGATTCCGATTCAAAAACGGTCTTCGATTTTAAGTTAGCACGATTCTCTTTTGCCTCTTTAAAAACGTTGCCGGTAAACCCATTTGGGACAAAACCGGTTCAAGAGAAAAAGAGTGCAACGCGTGCTTTCAGGCCTAACAACTACATCATCCTTTGGCTGTTGCCTGAAATTGTTAGTCCAATTCGCAATATATATCAAGAAAGAATGAATAGGGTCATTCATTTGCAGTAGTATTGTTTTAAGTGGGTCACATTCCAGTTGTTCAGTAGTCGCTCACCGTTGCCTGCTTCGAGTTTGTACGAACCTTTACTGCTAATCTCGATAATTTGATATGGACCTCCCAATTCGGTCCCAGCTTCCCTTGATTCGGGTACTAGGTGTTCATTGTCACCTTTCTTAACACCACGTCTCGGATATTGAAGTGCCAGAGGTTGGCCCTCCGATTGTAATACCTTTCGATCTGCTATTTCTAGGCGGCCAACCGGATGAGGGCGGCCTTGTGCCTCTCATCCAATAGTTCTAGGCTCGTGCTCATAGCCTCACCGTTCGACTCTTCGATCGCATATCGGAACCTGAAACTCGATTCTCCTACCTCGACCGGTATTAGTGCTTTGGCACTGTAGACCGATGAAAACGGGGTGGCCCCGTACTAGACTTTGAGGTCGTACAATATGCCCATAGGACTTCAGGTAAAATTTCCTTCCATTTTCCTTTGGCATCGGTTAACCTTTTCCTAAGGGTTTGGAGTATGGTCTTATTTGTAGACTCCGCCTGCCCGTTTCTACTAGTGTGATAGGGTGTTGATAAGAATCTTTTAATCTTATGGTCCTTGAAAAATTTGCTTCCCTTGCTGCCGATGAACTGCTTCCCTTTGTCACACACGATCTCGGCCGGCATCCCGAACTGACATATTATATGGTCCCAAATAAAATCAATAACTTCTTTTTCTCTGACTTTCTCAAATGCCTGAGCTTCAACCCATTTAGAAAAATAGTCAGTCATAAATAATATAAATTAAGCCTTACCGTGTGCCCATGGCAGAGAACCGACGATGTCCATTCCCCATTTCATGAACGGCCAAGGTGACAAAACCAAATGTAGTAGCTCCCGGGCTCATGGATCATCGGTGCATGCCTCTGACAGCTGTCACATTTCTGCACAAACTCCTTCACATCTTTCTCCATGTCGATCCAGTAATAGTCGGCTCTGATTATCTTACGAACCAACAATTCGACCCCTGAATGGTTCCTGCAGGTGCCTTCGTGAACTTTCCTCAAAACATATTCGGTGCCTCCCGGTCCTTGACATATGTCCAATGGGCCATCGAACAATCTTCTAAATAGGGTGTTATCTTTGAACAAGCTGAACCTGGCTGCCTTCATGCGTAGAGCTCTTGATTCTTTAGGATCCGAGGGTAGCTTCCCGGTTTTCACGTGATCTATATACTTGTTTCTCCAGTCCTATGTCAAGATTGTCGAGTTTATTTTGGCGTGGCCTTCTTCCACTACCGATTTCATGAGTTGTACGACTGTTCCCGAACTGAATTCATCGTCATCAACCGGCGACTGCAAGTTAGCCAGAGCATCAGCTTTGCTGTTTTGATCACAGGGCACATATTGCAGGGTCCACTCCTTGAACTGATGTAGTGTTACCTGTAGTTTATCCAAGTATCTTGGTATTCGTTCCTCTTTCACCCCAAGGAGGGAATCACATTTGGCTTTGATCACCTCGGCCCCCAGGCTTTTAGCCAGTTCGAAACCTGCAATCATGGCCTCATACTCGGCCTCATTGCTAGTCAAATTTCAGTTTAATGGACTGCCTAACTATATGACATGTGGGTGGCTTCAACATGATACCGAGTCCGAACCCCTTCGTGTTCGAAACACCATCCGTGAAGAGAGTCCAGATCCCATAGGAGGTCTTCGAGGTTAACAACAATTACATTTCGACTTCGGGTATTAAGGACGACATGAAGTCAGCCACGAAGTCTACCAAAATTTGAGATCTGATGGCGGTTCGGGGTCGATATTCAATATCGTACCCACTAATTTCCATCGCCCATTTGGCCAATTGTCCCGAGAGCTGGGCTTGTGCATTATGTTCCTCAATGGGTAAGTAGTCACGACACATATGGGATGGCACTGAAGGTACGACCTTAACTTTCTGGAGGCGCTTTGCAAAGTGAGCACCAATTTCTCCAGGTGAGGATACCTTGTTTCGGCCTCGCCCAGAGTCCTGCTAACATAATATATAGGAAATTTTGTACCTTCTTCTTCCCAGACTAAGACTCCACTTACAGCTATCTCGGATACTGCTAAGTACATGTAAAACTGTTCATCTGTATTCGGAGTATGAAGCAAAGGTGGACTTGAAAGGTACCATTTGAGTTCTTCCAAAGCTTGCTGGCACTCGGGGGTCCACGATAAGCTATTCTTCTTCTTCTATAATGAGAAGAACCGATGGCTCTTATCGAAGGACCTCGAAATGAACTGACCCTGGGCGGCTATGTGCCCGGTTAGCCTCTAAAAGACCTTGAAGTTATCCACCACGGTGAGGTCATCTATGGCCCTTGATCTTATCGGGATTGATCTCGATCCCCCGGTTGGACACCATGAATCCAAGGAACTTCACAGACCCGACAATAGGTGGCACCAATATTTTTTAGTCCCCAGGAAGGTGACACCAATATTTTTTGGTTCGAATGGCATTACGTTATAGCAATAGGTGTCGTATTTAGTGATGAAGGAAGTCTTTTCTTGGTCACCAGGATCTATCGGGATCTGGTTGTACCCGGAATAGGTGTCGAAAAAGCTGAGTATCTCGTGGCCAGCCGTCGCATCGATCATACGATCGATGTTAGGCAAAGGAAAAGAGTCCTTAGGACATGCCTTGTTCAAGTATTTGTAGTCTTCACACATTCTTAACTTATTTCACTTTTTAGGTACTACCACTACGTTTGCTAACCAGTCTGGACACTTAACTTCCCAAATGGAACCTATTTTAAGGAGTTTGGATACCTCGTCTTTGATGAATACGTGTTTGACTTTGGACTGGGGCCTCCTCTTCTGTTTAACTGGGTGAAACTTCGGATTCAAGCTCAGCTTGTGAGTATTTATTTCTGCGGGATCCCTGTCATGTCAAGATGGGACCAGGCGAAACAATCTATGTTATTTATAAGGAATTTAATGAGTTTTTCTGAGCTCGCGAGTTAGCCCCGTGCCCAGGTATACCTTCCAATCAAGCATGTGCTCAATCAATATGAATTGCTCCAGCTCCTCAACTATTTACTTGGTGGTATCGAAATCATTAGGGGCTATGAAAGACCTAGGGTCTCCGTAATCATCCTCCTCACCTGTCCCCTGCTTTTCTGGTTCGGTCGAGGCCGGTGTCGGTGATTGCTATTTGGTTTCTTCCTTGGTGACCGAACTTGGGTTCTTCGATGTCCAGATTGTGGATATCGGGACCACCTCATCGACCGCGAGCATCCCTTTTGCAGTCGGTTGCTCTCCATAAACTGTTTTGATCTCTCCCGGTGTGGGGAATTTCAACGCTTGATGTAGTGTCGAGGGTACTAACCTCATGTTGTGAATCCATGGCCTCCCGAATAGAGCATTGTATCTCATATCTCTTTCGATCACGTAGAAATTTGTTTCCTGAACGGTTCCGGAAGGGTTATCTCCCCTTTAGTGGTCTCACATGCCATGTTAAACCCATTTAAAACTCGAACTGCATGCACAATTTGGTCTTGTAGACCCAGCTGTTCCACGACCCTCAATCTGATGATATGTGCCGAGCAACCTGGATCAATTAACACATGCTTAACTCGAAATTTATTTATGAGTACAGATATTACTAGTGCATCATTATGTGGTTGCACGATGCCTTCAGCATTCTCGTCGTTAAAAGATACGGTTCCCTCAGGTACATAATCTCAAGTCCGTTTTTCTCTTGTAATGGACATTTTAGTACGCTTTATCATCGGCCCCTGGGGGACGTCAACCCCACAATGATCATGTTGATGACATACTGAGGTTCCTCTTGCTCGATCTGCTTGTTGGAGTCTCTGTTCCTGAAGTGATTTTGGGCTCGATCACTCAAAAATTCTCGGAGGTGACCGTTATTGAATAACTTAGCTACTTTTTGTCTTAGTTGTCGGCAGTCTTTGGTTCTGTGACCTTGATTGCCATGATATTTACATATTAGGTTGAGGTCCCGTTGGGCAGGATCTAATTATAATGGTCGAGGCCACTTAGTATCTGTGATGCGTTCGATGGCTGATACGAGGCCTGTCAAAATCGTTTTTGCTCATGAGTCCCCGGTTATTATGACCTCGGTCGCTTCTTCTTTCACTTCTTGCAGTGTTGCGTTCGTACCTATTACCCCTTCGATCTCTATTTTATGGTTGATACCAGTCTCTGTTCGATCTCGATTCATGATCGATGGCCCTTTTGGATCTGTCTCTAGTCCTGACGGGATAAACGGACCCGGAAAGGGCCCCGAGCTGATCGTCTTCGACCCTGATTTTTGATTAGTACCTGTTATGGACGTCGGCCCGAGTTACAGCTGGGTGTTCTATAAAATTGTGCTTTAACTGCTGTGAAGCCAATGAGCTTTGGTGATTGAGTCCTTGGGTGAAGGCCTGAAAGGCCCAATCGTCTGCAATCGGAGGCAGATCCATCCGTTCCATTTGAAACCCCGATACGAATTCCCTAAGCATCTCGCTATATCTTTTCTTTACCTTGAAAAGGTCTGACTTCCTGTTCTACACCTTGATGGCCCCGGCGTGCGCTTTTACAAAGGCATCTGCAAGCATAGCAAATGAGTCAATAGAATTAGGGGATAAGTTGTGATACTATATCATGGCTCCTTTTAACAAGGTCTCTCTGAACTTTTTCAGTAGAACGGACTCGATTTCATCTTTTTTTAAGTCGTTCCCCTTGATGGCGCATGTGTAGGAGGTCACATGTTCGTTTGGATCAGTTGTCCCATTATACTTTGGAATTTCGGGCATACAGAACTTCTTTGGGATCGTCTTCGGAGCTGCTCTCTGAGGGAAAGGCTTCTGGACAAATTTCTTGGAATCCAAGCCTTTCAGTATCGGTGGTGCTCTTTGAATTTGATCGACCCTGGAGTTATAGGTCTCTACCTTTTTGTCGTTGGCTTCGATTTTCTTTTCCCGGGACTCCACCCACTTGGTCCATTCCTCAAGCATCTTTATTATCTAGGGGTTGGTCCCGGGTTCTGCTTCACTTGGTCGTTCTGTGGTTGATTCATTTCTGCGAGCATTTTTTTGGGATGATTTGGGCTCAACCCTGTTGGGGGCGCGGCTTTGGTTCTGCAACTAGGTTATCGTTGTCTATTGAGCCTATAACATTTCGAAGATCACACGCAAATTGATCTCATCACCTTGCCGTTGCGTGTACTGCGGGCTATCATCCGGGATCCCTTGCGAATACTATTTTCGTGGTCAGTGGGGAAGTTTGCTTCGATAGCCACGTGTGAGTTAGCATCAATCGGATCAGTGACTGGGACTCCGTTGGAGTCAACAGGGGACACCTCGTTGTTGGGTACCACGTTGTTGTTCTCGTCATGGTGGTTGGACTCAGCATCCACGTTCAAATGGGCAGATTAGGAATTCGACATTTTTAATTTTGTCCTGAAATTAAAAGCTCAAAGGACAAGTATAAAATAGAGTGTGTTATGGAAATTTGTATCAATATTATCTTTAGCCCCACGGTGGGCGCCAAACTGTTTACCGTCAAAAACGGATAATAATTAAATTTATAAGTGGTTTTAAAGATACGCGGATTAATTCGATACAAATGATGAATTGCGTTAGATTAATCAGATAAATGGCATAACAAATTGTCAAACCAATTAATGGAAGTGATCCCGGACTCAAGAATAGCTTTGATGGAATGCCTGCCTTCGATCCCGGGCTCACGATAATGATGAACTGATGAACAAAAGTGAGAACTTTGAAAAACAGAGAAAATAAGAGTATATTGCCTTGATATGCGTGTTACAATGTCCCTAATGAATAATCAGAACCCCTTTTATAGTAGGAAAATTTTACCCTAAGTACAATTCTATAAAAGGTAAAAATCTTCTGTTTTACTAATCACCGATTTTCTGCCGATATGTGCTGGATTCATGCCGTGACATCCGGCTGGTCACGGATATCATGGCCCTTGGTTGGTCGTGCCCGGACCCTGACTCGAGGGCTCCTTGCCTCGTTTCCGATTTCCTGTAGTCACGTTTCTTGCTCCGCTTACTTCATCGAAAATCGAAGCATCTCACGGGCTCGATTTTACCCGTATACAGTATCAACACTTAATGATATTTGAACATAGGCAAATCGTCAGATATTCTTATCCCTCCTCTCTCATTTTCTATCTTATTATGTGATTTCTATTTTATTCCTCTTAAAATGAACTCTAATTTAGTTTAAGGGGCAAATCACAAAAGAAAAAGAGGATAGGATATAAATTAAAAAAATAGTACATATACTAGGTGTGCAAAATGCAAAGAAGCCTACGTTCTTCTCTTTAATGATTCTAAAAAGTCATTAATTACTTAATGATCCTATTCATTTATTAGGGAAATTCAGTCATTAATGATTGAGAAAATGACAACATATAGTCATCTCCGGTACTCAATATAATCCAAATTTCTTTTTAATATTCGCTAAATCCTTTTGTTTACACTGTTGCCGAACTTTTTGAAAAACCCTCATCCTTGCTTTTCACTACCCACTTTATTTACTCTTACGGTGCAGGTAACTAAACAAAGTTAGTTAGCAACTTTTAGAATAAATAATTCTGATATGATGATGAAGTTAAATAAAGTAACTATTGTTGTTTCCTTGACTTACTCTTACTATCTATTACTAATAATCTTAGAAATATTGGTCTTTAAAAATGGCTAATAATCTATCCCAATTTGTGGTACCTGATGAATTACATTGTCCCAGATTCATTTAACATAAAAGGATAATATCTGTCATAATCAAAAGTTTGTTGGAACCTCTATTCAAATTTCATCTTCATAAAAAGTCGATCAATATAGATATCAGTGTGTTAACGTTTCTTGAGGTGCCGATATCATACTTTTAGAAGAAACCAACGCTACCGAAAAAATGCAGCTACTTATATAACTTACAATTTGTTCCATCCATTGAATTTGCATTCGGATGATAAAACTTTCAAAATTACTCTCTCCGGTTCATAATAAATAATTTTTTATTTTTTTAATTTGGTTCAAAATAAATATTCTTTTATATAATCAAGAAGAAATTAATTTTATTTTTACAAATTTGCCCTTATTTACAAATCCCAGTGTCCAATTAACAATATATAAATTTTAATTAATGATAATAATACTCAAAACGCCTTTTTCTTTAGGAGTTAGCATTGTTTTAACGAGTACGCCAAGGTCAAAAACTCACTTATTGTAGACCGGAGAGAGTAATATTTAACTTCTATTTCAGTTTCCATGGCGGCCGGGGAAGAGATTAGGAAATAATGCCAGCCACATCACCCCCATCCCACCGCACCCCAATTCGTTTAGCAAACTTCTAATATTATTAGGCTCTATTGGGGTCCCATTTCTAACTAATTATAAGATAAATTTGGTCCAATCGTATTATTAGAGAAACATGTGTATGTTTTTCATATTTAGGATTAAGAGAGTTTTCCTTTCCGTAATTTTTAGGACTCAAGTTTACTACTTGACTTGTATATATATTCTTGTTAATCAATAGAAGAAGGTATTCCTTTCTCTTTCACACTTGGCCACCGTGTGCTTGCATGTTTTGGTATGGTATCAAAGCAAGGTCGAGCCAAACCATAAGGAACTCGAAGTGACATACAAATAGCAGGGGACAATGGTAAAGACGCCATTACTACCGGTGGGAGCGGTGGTGGTGACAAAACAAACAAACGAAGATCATCTCTCCGTACGATATAACATCTAATGACAATCCTGGGATTTTAATAACACAGGTGGCTCTGTAGGGAGAAAACTATGATGAATAGGCAAGGTCGATAAAGACCTCCTTGAGGGCGAGTAAGAAATTCAGATTTATTGATGGAACAATCAGGTGACCGGATGAGAAATCACTAGATCTTGAAGATTGGTGGACCATCAACGCGTTGTTGGTTTCTTGGATCCGGAATGTACTGAGCCTACTTTGAGTTCGCCTATACCACACATAGAAGTAGCTGAAGATTTATGGAGTAGTATTAAAGAACGTTTCTCGGTCTCTAACTGTCCAAGAATACAGTAGTTGAAGGCCGAATTTGCAGAGTGCAAACAAAAGAACATGGGCATAGTTAATTACTATGGAAAATTAATAAAACTTTAGGAAGAACTTGCTAATTTTAATCAAACACCGACTTGCGCATATGGTAGTGCACATGCCATCTCAGTGCAATCTTGTAAAATAAGGGAAAAGGACAAGGTGCACCTTTTTCTTATGGGGTTAGACGAAGCAATATATGGAACATTAAGGTCAAAACTTGCTCGCTCAAGATCTGTTGCTAATTTTGAATCGCGTTTACTCGAAGTTGGTACAAGATCGAAAGTGGGAAGATGATGGCTCGAGGGATAGATGAACGTGGTGACATTATGGTCTTTGTTGTATAAGGGACATCCACTATAGAGGTCGTAATGAAGTGAAGGACAAAAACATGTGCTCCTACTACAAGCGAACTAGATATGATTCAGAAAGTTGCTTCCGGCTTGTTGGATATCCAGAATGGCGGGGAGACAGACCTCATGGTGATGGTAAATCAAGTGGAAGAGGTAGAGAAAAATAACAACATCAGAGGGGTGAAATGAATGGAGGCCGCGGACGTGGTGCAACGTGTCAGACGAATGTTGCATAGGTCACGGGGCATCTCCGCAGCTATGATGGGGCAGAAAAGGCTGGGCTCCGAGGTTGAGCAATGAGCGGTGGCCTACGTTGAATAACCAACAGATAAGTTCGAATGAGAACGTGACTAGTAAGAAAAATTATGTATCTTGGATCATCAATACATGAGCGACGAATCATCTGACAGGATGTTTAAAATTATTGCATAATGTGCGAAAATTTGCATGATCTCCTATGAGTTTGCCTGATGGGAGTAATGTTGTAGCGACCAGCGACGGTTCAATAAAACTTGAATCAAATTTGGTCCTAAAAGATAGTTTTTATGTGCCCGGCTTAACATGCAACTTGATTTGTGTATCTTAATTAATCAACTACTCAAATTTTTTCATTTCAAAGTTCAGATTTTTTTATTTTCTCAATGGAATTCACTTGTTTTCAATCCCTACAAGTGGCTCTCACAATTTTTAAACAATGCACCTTTCTTCATTTTTCGCAGTTCCACTCAAAAATCTAACCATACCTCCACTTAGCTTTTAACAAGCTCATAATATTATCAAGTATTCAAGAGAGGTAAAGAGTTCAAACAGGTAATCAATTCAAACAAAGGGGTCGGGCTTGTAGTGTGGTTTCCAAAGAAAATAAGATTACAGGCTCAAAGAGACTAACTAGGATACACAACAATGAGGTGGGTCAAAGGCGTATATATTTGGCTCAACAAAGAAATGCCTCTATCCGTTCCTAGACAGAACAAGACTGCTATTTTGCTTTGCAAACACACAGAGCAAATTCTAGCCATCAACTGACCTGCATATAATATCAACAACACCTCACACACACATTCGTACATACCTCACTTAGGATCAGGTCTATTTAGACTCTCTAGTCAAAGAAGTTAAGATGAGTCAAAATCATACATTTTAAGGTACTTATACATGAGTCAAGAACTGAGCCTGAGGGTGACATCTAAGGCACCGGTCTCAAGTCACACCAAAGTCAAGAACAGTTATCTCCAATTAATACAATAGCACAATATTTCTCTATTTCTAACAAAAAGAAAAAACTAAGTACACCCGGTTTAAATAAAAACCTTTAAAAAAGAATCACGACACAAAGAAAAACCAAAGGGGAATTATTACACTACCTAAGAAAACAAAACAAAAATAAAAGGCTAATTTCTTTCTTCGACTTTAATCCCTCAAGAAGACATTCGAGGAAATCCATCATTGGGAAAAGTCAAAAAAAATTCACATACTAAAGAGAACAACCACACATATACATATTTACATACCCCACCGCATAGTTTAAATTGTGTCATGTCTCCATGACACATAAATGAAAAGAAAGAGGTGAAGGAAACTCCCTTGAATCATATAGCCTGGGTCTGAATCGAAGCCAGGATTCACTTTACATGCCGGACCCAGTGCACATACCCATGCTAAAATTTTCTTTTCTGCCTTTTTCGTGTACACCCCACACTTGTTATGCTTACCTCTCCAGCTCACTCTTTTAGGGCCTTTACCTTGAATTCAGAGTGTGTAGTCGACTCATCTCTAGGTGTCCCTATTGCTTTCTTCATCTTGAGCACCACTCATTCTTCCCCCACTCTTAGCATGAGCTGCCTTTCCTAAATATCCAATATAGCTTTGCCAGTAGTCAAGAAAAGTCTCCCTAAAATTAGAGGGACCTCCTTATTCTCTTTCATGTTTACCACAATGAAATCCACAGGGAACGCAAAATTTGTCCACCCCAACTAGCATATCTTCCATTATTTCTTCTGGTATTATTATAGTCTGATTCGCCAGCTGCAAAGACACAGTGTAACGACCTGACCGGTCATTTTGAGCATTTTCTTTCCATTCAGCTGTTTAAAGTTTTGAGTAGCTTCATATGATGTATTATGACCTGTGTGAATCGCGGTTTTGATTTTCAGGTTAATCAGAATTGATTTGGGAGAAAGATTCTCAACTAGGAAGCTTTAAGTTGGAAGAGTTGACCAAGTTTGATATTTGAGTATTTGACCTTGGATCGGAGTTTTTATGGTTTAGTTAGGTCTGGATGGTGATTTTAGACTTGGGCGAATGCCCGGATTTGCATTTGGATATTCCTAGAAGGTTTCAACAATATTTTGGCGAAAGTTAGCAATTTTAAGGTTTGGAAGGTTCATAAGTTTGACCAAGAGTTGACTTTGATAATATCGGGTTTGGATTGTGGTTTTGGGAATCAGAATAGCTTCTTTGTCATTTTGTACTTGTGGGCAAAATTTGAGCCCATTCCTGATTAATTTGATATGGTTCGGCACTAGTTTTGGAAGTTGAAAGTTCAAAAGTTCATTAAGCTTGATTTGAGGTGTGATTCATCGATTCGATGTTGTTATGTGTGATTTGAGGCCTCGAGTAGGTTCTTTTCATGTTAGGGACTTATTGGTATGTTCAGTCAGGGTCTCCAGGGGCTCGGGCATGTTTCAGATTGATTTCAGACCATTTTTCTTCTTATTTACCTTGCTGGTTTCTACTGGTGTCTGGTGCCCAATTGTTCTTCGCGATCACAAAGGGGGAGGTGCGATCGCGTAGAGAAAAAATTTGGAGTTGGGCACTTTCTTCATCGTAGTTGCAGTTGGATGACCGCATTCGGGTAGACTGTATTGGTTACTATTCCCGTTCTCTTGCTGGGCACCGCGATCCCGTAGAGCTGAGACGAGGAGCTGGGAGCTGGTGAGTTCTCTTCGGCGTTCGCGTGGGTTAGTCAGCATTCGCGGAGTGTAGGCATCTGTGAGCATCGCGTGCACATGGGAAGGCTCGCGAACGCATAGAGTATTTCAGGGGCAGTGCATCTTTCTCCATCAAGATCGCGATTTAATGATTCGTCCAGTGATTATAAGTACTCTATTTTTGAGGGTTTTGGCCATTTTAACATATTTGGAGCTATGAAGCTCGGACTGAGGCAATTTTTTAGGCAATTTTCATCACATAGATTGGGGTAAGTGTTCTCTAATCGGTTTTGATTATATTTCATGAATCTATCTTCGGTTTTGGTATTTGGTTGATGATTTAAAAAGAGAAAATGGGGTTTTTGTCTAAAATTTCATAGAGTGAATTTTTGAGTTTTTACGGAGTCGGATTTGAGTGAAATTATTATTGTTGGACTCGTAATTGAATGGGTTATCGGATTTTATGAGTTTTGTCGGGTTTCGAGGTGCGAGCTCGGGTTTTGACTCTTTGGTTGACTTTGGGATTTTCACTAAAGATTTAACCTTTATCGATTGGGTTTTTTTCCTTTAGCATTATTTGATGTTCTTGAGTTGCTTTCGGCCAGATAGCCGTTCGGAGGTTGGTACGCGCGAGATGGTATTTCTAGAGTATTGTTTGGCTTGCTCGGTATTGGATTTGGCTTGTTCGAGGTAAGTAACACTTCTAAACTTGGTGTTGAAGGTATGAACCCCTGAATATACGTGTTATGTGTTTGGTGTTGAGGTGACACACATGCTAGGTGACGGGCGTGTGGGCGTGCACCGCGTGAATTATGACTCGGTTGATTCTGTGGTACTGTGTAGCTACCTAATCTTGTTTCTATCCATGAAATTTCCACGTGCTAGACTAATTGAACTGTGATCGATGTTAGAAATCATGTTTAAGCATATGCTTATTCTGTTGGGACCCACTAAGGTCATTTTTGCTGTTGAGGTAATTTGCTTAAATTGAAATTTCATACTCAGTCATACTCATTCATTTGTGTATCATATCTCAGTCTCTGCTATCATTTATTGCTACATCATGTATCATTGTTTGGGCTGATTGGCATGAGATTTGTGAGCCCGAGAGACTGGAGAGATTGATGACTGAGTAAGGCCGAGGGCCTGATTGTGAGTGAAATTTAGGGTATTGGGCTGCACGCTGCATCATGCAATGTTGGCTTATATTCAGCGCTTGGGCAGGATCCGCCTCTTCAGAGTCTGACATACCAGGAGTGAGTGCATGTACCTACTGAGTGCGAGTGCCGAGTGATTGAGAGTTTTGAGCGATTGGGAGGTACTGAGTGATTGAGAGTGTTGAGGGATTGGGAGGTGCTGAGTGATTGAGTGTGCTAAGTGAGGTTGAATACTCCGAGAGCATGATCACTTGAGTTTATCACTATGGTGCATTACATTTGACATGCATACTTGGCATGTAGGCATAGAGATGCATTGCCTCATGCTATACGGTATCGTGAAAATTATGACTTCTCATATACATTGACATATAGGAATAGAGATGTAATTTCCTTATGCTATTTGGGAATGAAACACCTCATCTTTGTTGAAAGAGTTTTGGGAAAGATTATAGTTTTTCTAACATACTCACAATTTGGTGACTTCGGTGAAAGATTTGGGTTTACTGTAATACCTAAAAAAGCATGCCTATTATTCGTAACTATGAACTAGCTGAGCATCATATCTTGAGTATTACTTGTACTATTTCATTACATTGTTACGAGTTGTTCTTGGCTGTTGGTGTTAGACTCTGATCGTTGTCCAAGCTCGTCACTGCTTTCAACCTAAGGTTAGGTTTGTTACTTATTGAGTACATGGAGTCGGTTTTACTCATACTATACTTCTACACCATGCATGCAAATTTTGGAGCTGGTGTTGCTGTGTATGTGGGACGCTGGCACTGAAGATGTACCTGTGTTCCGGTTGTAGCTGCCTCTTGTTCATGGTAGCTTTAGATTTATAAAAATCTGTTTATATACATTTCAAACAGATGATGTATTTATTTCATACCAATTTTGTGAACTCTAAATCTTAGAAGCTCTTGATTTGTCCTACCGATCCTTGAGATTTTTGTATCAAAGTTCAATTATTTCATCATTTATTTTTCTTGGTAGATCTCCTTGAGTTGAATTATTGATAAATTGGCTTACCTAGCGAGTTGGGTTAGGTGCTATCACGATTAGTTGGATTTTAGGCCGTGACACACAGGTATAGATTTGATTTCCCCAATCTCTCCCTCCAATTTCTCGAAAATAGACAAGGGCATAAGATTAATAGAAGCACCTCAATCACACAAATCTTTTTCAAATTTAGTACTTCATAGAGAGAAAGGCATAGTTAGACTCCCTGGATCTTCACACTTTTGAGGGAGCTTATTTTGTAGAATAGCATTACACTCCTCTGTGAGCTTGACAACCGATGTCTCTTGCACTTTCTGCTTGTTGGACAATATCTTCTTCAGGAACTTAGTATATGCTGGCATTTGAGATAGTACCTCTTGTTGATACATAATTTTGCCCTCATATTTTTTTCAAATAGTATACATACTTTCAAAATGTCATTTTGCATAATTAGTTAATTTACAAGAGTCATACAAATATTTTCTATTATTTTCATAATTATTTAAGCTTTAAAATCGATTTTCTCGCATTTAAATTACTTGAATATTTGTTAATTACCCGTTGGATTATTTTGTGACGACTCAATCATCCAAATTTATTATTTGCATCCATTTATCTGCTTCATAATATTTTACTTTATTATATATAATTATATTTTGTGTTTTAGAGATATTCTACATAATTTTGCGACAACAACCTATATTTTATACATGATTGTATTTATTATATTATTCATACTAAAATAACATTTCTTATATTTTATAATATCAAGATGTTATTTTTATTATTTTACTGCATATATAATATTTTTTATTATTTACTAATCATTGTTTTTATTTATTTTTAATGAATTTCGTGTATTTTAAATTATAGCCTAATAATAGGGCTAATGTTTGAACCAATTAAGGTCCAAACAAACAGGCCCATCCAGAATTGACCCCCAGAAGCCTAAAACAAAACGACCCAACAGGTTTTCCCCATCAGCAACCCACTTTACCAACCTTAGCACCCTCTACTCTCGGCCGTTGATCTCAAATGATCAATGACCCATAATAAATCCCTCATTCTCCTTATATCCTTCACCCCTAAAACCCTAGAGACATCTCCCCTAAACAGCCGCCCCCAAATCCTCCTCTTCTCTCTTTTGTGAATCCCTAATAGCCTTCACCAATCTCTCTCCAATTTCGATAGGGAAATGGAATCATATCATAATTCACTTATCTTACTCGTAATACCTCGCTATTATGAACACATCTGTAGAATTACTTGAGTACTTGTTTGTCTTTGGCAAGTGTGACTTTCTGAGATCGGGCTAGATTGACTTTGATCGTGGAGATTTGGACAACATTTCATCCATATACATGAAGAGAGGCTTGATTTCTCACACTAGTTGGCCGATTTCAAACGTCAAACCCCAACTAGGGTTTGGGATTCGATTTCTTTCATTTACCGGTTGCTTTAGTTATTGCATGTATATTTTTATTTTCTTTATTTATGTTTGCTTGATTTCTTTCCTTATTTACTAGTCTGATTTAACTACTATATAAACCCCTCCCCTAAATCCCCTTTAACAGACCTTAATCACTGTTATTCTCTCACTCCCACTCATTCTACTATTCTGAAATTTGAGGCCTTGGTCAACAGGCCACCATAATTCGACTGTTGCTCCTTTCTCAGTGTGAGTACTGCTATATATGTTCAATTCGTATTAAATACTTGTTTACTGACTAAGTTGTGGTATTGAGTTTGTGATACTGTTGACCCTAAGCTTCTGTAATAGGTTTCCTTAGTAGTATTTCTACCTGCCCTGAATTAGTATTCCTTATGCTCTTCTTGGGAAGGCTGTTTGGTATCTACCCCAAAAGGAAGTCTCTCGAGCATGTCATTGTCTCTTGTAATCTTTTTAGAACTAATCCATGTCCTTAACTCTCATACTTAGTTTCTTGCTATGTGGATTCATGTCTCCTATAACTAATCTAGTGCATCCTAAGAAATCTATGCTTTGAACGTATTTGTTAGTTTGAGAGCCTTACATATGTGCTCATTGTAAGGTCTTTGTACATGTGTGTCCTCCCACCTGTTAGACGTCACCCCTAATGTGACACATAGAAAATTTTTCTGTTGATGATTGTAATAACAGGAATCAATGTGTCTTTGACTGAGGTTTGAGCTATTTGAATGACATGTTTTGTGTCCCCATGTTCATGTTATTTGTTAATGGGTGAGCAAGACAAGTGTTTTCATGTTTGGGACCTGGTTTATTGAGCCGTGTGTGTTGGTCAGACAAGCTTGCGAACCTGGGTATTGGGCATGATAGATATGCAAGAGTACGGTTGGTGAAGGCCCAGAAGGGCTCTACTGGATTACTTTGTATTTGTGCTGGACCTGTAATTATTGTATTTGGGCATGTAATAGCCATATTAAGTTTGTATTTGTTACTTATTCTAACTGGGCCTGTAATAATTTGTAACAAACAATTGGGGTGTTAATGAAATTGGGAAAATGCGTATATTCTAATGCTTGCATAAAAAGGGTAGAAAACATGCCTATATGGTCTATGTGTTCTATTTTCTGTTCCGTTCAACATGCCTTATATGTCATTTAGTTTAGCATGTCGTACATTAACAGAAAGCATGCCCATAGGAATCACGCATATACTTCGCTAAACTTGTCAAAACATGTTAACTCAAGTAATTGCTATATTTGTTTCCATGTGTACTACTAGACACCTAGATACATGTCTATAGGTTTTCAAGTAATCAATCAACCAACTGCTTCTATTGTTCTTAGTACGTTGCTCCTTTAGATATCATGACTATAGGATCTTAATCCACCAATCATTTACTTTGTCATTGCTACACTTAGACGACATGCCTATAGGGATAAAGTACATAAAATCAATTTTAGTTGTTAATTACTAGAAATCCTATCTAGAGGACACTGTCACCTACCTAAGAAGCATGTCTGTCACATCAGCACTGGCAATTCGGGTAGTTTTACTGCCTCCTTGCACCAACAATTTAGAAATCGTGCTTCTAGGATTTATAACGCCTCTATCCACATAATTCACCGCCTGTATAATACTGGAAATTGGAATCACCTAGAAATCATGTCTATAAGACTCAATGATTCTACTACATCTAAAAACTACCTACTTCTTAACTTGCCTGCGCGCAATCTGCTATTTATGTGTGGAGGTTAACTTGAGCCTTTGCTTGTATTTATGTGTAGTCCTACATGTTTTTTGAATGTGCCCTAGTTTTATCATTTTAGGCATCCTAAGTGAAGTCTAGCACCACCCAAATAGAGGTCCAAAGCCTCCTGGACCATAGGTATAGGATGGGTAGTGCATGCATAGGGTATGACCTAAAATTGAATTAGAATGCCTTTAGGTAAAAAAACATTAACATAGTAATGGGGTAGCAGGAGATGATAGTCTGTGCCCGCTGAATAATATGAGTAACCCCCACCTTAAGGGAGTTGTGAAGTATTATTAATGTTGCACGGGGTGATCCTTTAGGCTAAAAAACTTAGGACCCCTCTCTCTTTATATACTTGTTCAGCATAGCTATCAAGATTTATGCTGGTTCTCATGTGTTTTAATAAGACTCCGCAACTTCTGAATTTCCCTTCTATTTGTTTGATCACCTAGCATGATTACATCATCCACATAGTCTAAAGTTCGACCGGGACCCACAGTTGTGGATCTCGAAGAGTACCTAACACCTTCTCTTTGAGGTAACTTAAGCCTTTACCCAATCTTTGATGGCGTTGACTAGTCAAACAGAGTTATTTGCATATAGGTGCCTTAACACACCTCAAAAATCGTTAGGTGGCGATTCTTCTCTTTTAATACCTCCTTTTAAAAGAGTTGTCACACGTCAAAACTCGCTTTCGCGAGAAAACGGGACAGGACAACATGGCGACTCTACTGGGGAAACTTAGGCTTTTACCATAATGAACTTGACTTATGTGGATTACTTTCTCTTATTTGTTTTAAACTGCTATTATATGCACATCCCTTCCCTTATTCATTGTTATTTTCTTTAAACTGCTATGGCATGCACATCCCTTTCCTTATTCACCTTTATTTGCTTTAAACTTCTATGACGTGCACATCCCTTCCCTCATTCTCCTCTATTTGTTCTAAATTTTTATGGCATGTACGACCCTCTCCATCTCCTTCATCTTGTCTAATACTGCTATTATGACTCTCTCATCCCTATTTCCCTACATATTTCGTTAAGTTCTCGCACATTTTCATGAGCTAAACTAACTTCTTTCTTTTGTCTTTCTTTTCTTTTCTCTTCTTTTCGTGTTCACTTTGCTATTTTATTTACTGCTTTTACGTACTTTTATCATGCAAATACTTGGAAATATATTATTATTTCTGCATAAAGCGTGCTCCGCGTCATACTCCACTCGTTCCTATTATCAACATATTGGCGCTTGATAAGTGTCCGTGTTTTCCTAAAATCACCCTTTTTATATCGAAAATGCCTTATTTGCGGTAGACTAGTCGATCAGTAGTGCAGTCGACGGTCCCGTGCCTTTTCCTATCAAGTTGTCCACTTGGGAGTACCAGTCTAGACCCTTCTAGAAACCCTACTCCAATTAATGTACATGCATTATGCTAAACCTAGTTATGGGTTGAAGCGTTGTAATGTAACAACCCGCTAAGATGAACCTTGTTCAAAGTCTGATGGGATTTTCACAATCCCAATGGACACTACCATATTATGTGCATAACTTGGAGAAAATGTGCCAGCATGTTGATCATTATTCCGTAAGTAGTCCAAATTTAGAGGGGGAAAAGGCTAACCTTTGTTTGTTTGCAGAAAATGAAGCACGAAATCCCCAGGTTCGGTACGGTCCAAAATATCTCACCTTTGGTTCTTGACTGGTGGAAAGACCTTGCACCTGCTGACAAAAATTATGTGAGGAGATTACTTGGTGACCTGCCATCTTTGATGAACATTCGACCAAATAGGGAATTGATTGAGGCCGCTACCATGTTCTGGGATGAGAAAAGAGCTGTTTTCCGATTTGGAAATATAGAAATGACTCCTCCCTTAGAAGAAATAGGAGGCTTCGCCAAGTTGCCATGGGATAGCCCGGGATTACCGGTACCATAGAATCGTACTCCGTGCGGTTTTCGGAAAATGTTGGGTTTTAAGAAGAATAATGAACTGCTCTGTCTAAAGAAATCTCACATCCCTTTTGAATTTCTTTACGAGCGTTATGGGCATAGAAAATCGTATTGTCTTCACCATGATGAACTCGACATTACTTCCTTGGGTTGGGTGCACCGCCGGGTTTATGTGTTGGTCGTCTGCTTCTTAGGTTTGTTGATATTTCCAATGAAAGGAGGAAGGATTCATACTCGCTTAGCCATGATCACCAGGACCTTGATGAATTGCACCGAGGGACAAACTTATACCATCATCCCTATGATCTTAGCTAAGATGTCCGCGCTCTAGACTGGTGCATGCAGGAATTTGGACACTTTGAGGGTTGTAATCTATTGCTACAAGTCTGGTTGGTAGAACACTTTCAGAGAGGAGAGTACCGTCAAGAGCTTTTGCGAAGGCCACTGAATGACTACATAGCCAACTATCACCCAAAGAAAATGACGTTTACTCTGGACAGGTTTGCACAACCTGGAAATGTTGTAAGTTGGGTGCATTTCTTCAGCAATCTGATAGACGAGCAGACACATTGGATGTTTGAATGGTTTCCTAGTAGTGAGTTCATCATCAGGTCAAGGGGCACTAGTCATTTGGTACTAATCGGGTAGCGAGTAATCTATCCTTACGCTCCTATAAGGGTAATGAGACAAGCTGGAAGGAAACAAGTCATACCTCGGGTTTTCAACATGGTCCAGTGCAAAGCAGATTTCAAGGGAGACATCATTCCATTCAAGTTCGAGGCACAACATATGTGGAACCAAAAGATCGTTGTGGAAGGAGAAACTATCGAGCCAGACGGGTATCACGCTGGTCATATATACTACTATTTATCATGGCTGAAAGACGACGTAGCATAGGACATCAAGCAAGGAGACAATCTGAAGAATAGAATCATAAATGAAGTGGCTGAGGCGCAAGTTAAGTACAAGAGGCTACACAAAAGGGTGTTCGAGTCCGAAGCTAGACATCTGGAGCAACACAAAGTTAACATGGAGGCAATAAGGGAATGGAAGGAGATCGCCACAAAGTCAACAGGAAGATTGAAGTACTTGGAACAAGGACTGATGCAGCTAGAAGGGAAGATGAGAAAGACTCTCGGACTATCAAGGCATGAATGACAATGAAGGAGGAAATCTAGCAAAAGCTTACTTACTGTTGGATATGCGCGATCTGGGAAATCTGATTGATGGAGTCCAAAGAGCCAAGCATGGAGAAGGTCCTTCAGGGACCAAGCAGATTAGGAGATAATGTTTGTTACTGCTTAGATTTCGATGTAATAGGTCTTAATGCCATTAGTGACTTTATTATTATTGTCAATTTAATGAAGGTTTGGTTTGGCCTATTTTCGCGTTAATGAAATGAAGCAAAGTTGGCATCAATTTTCTCCAAGTCTATATGTCGCTTAGGCCTACCTCAGGCACAATGAGGTCCCCAAAAATTAGGACGCAAATTATTGCATGACTTTGTGAAACATGTTTAAATACTGCAAATATTTTTTTATTTTCACCTTACTAACTTGGTTACCTTTTGGTTTTTCTTTTCAATTTTGATTATGCTCATTCCCAAAGGTTGGTTCGTGCATACTAGCATCGCCAGCATAACACACTAGGTCCAGAGGTCCTCCACCTCCTCCTCTACCTAGCAACCCAAAAGGCAAAAGCAAGGGAAACGGGAAGATGGATGATTTAAGTATCAGGAAAGACAATGCTACCATGGCAGAAAAGTTGAAACTTTTGATGGCTGAAGTACTACGAGGCAGAACGAGCTGGTCTTACTTTTGGAGCAAAAAATCCTGGAACTACAGGGCGAGTGAGCAGGTCTGAAAACTGGCAAACTTCTCCCTTTACTCTCAATGTTCCCGACATCAACCAACAAAACTCGACTACCCAGAACTAAACACCCTCACAAAACCCACAAAACCAAAATCTACCACCAAATCCTCCCGCACCACACCAGTATCATAATCCCGCACCCCCACAGAGCTTTAAGCCGCCACCAGTGCCAACCCCTCAACAACACCACTATCATCCAACTCAACACCCGCAAAACACTACTTATCACACCCCTCAAAATGCACCGCAGCCCACTCCTGATCCCCAAAACTCGACCAACGACCATCCATATACCCATGTTCCGGGAACTCAAAAGCAACTCGATATATGTGGAGACCTTGCGCCATACCCCGCTGCAAACCCAATACATACCCAAATCGACTGAAAAGGTCCTGCTCATTAGAAATATGGCTGAGGAGCTCAAAAAGCTTACATGGAGAGTCTAGAGTGTTGAAGGTGGTAAATGCGTTGAAGGTCTAAACTTTGAGGACATATGTATTTAGCCAAATATGGAATTGCCGGAGGGTTACAAACCTCCTAAGTTCGAAATGTTCGATGGTACCAGTGATCCGAAGGTGCATTTGAGAACATACTACCTTGTAGGGGTGGGCAAGAATGAACAAGTTCGCATGAAACTGTTCATGCGAAGCCGTACAAGAGACGCTTTGTCTTGGTATATCAGTAAAAACCCAAAGAAGTGGATTAGTTCGGTGAGTATGGCATCAGATTTCATGGATAGGTTCAGGTTTAACACGGAAAACGTGCCAGACATTCTCTACATTCAAAACCTCAAGAAGAAGCCGACAGAAACCTTCCGCGAGTATGCTACTCGTCGGAGATCAGAGGCTACAAAGGTAAGGCCAGCACTTGAAGAAGAATAAATGAACAAGTTCTTTGTCAGAGCTCAAGACCCACAGTATTATGAAAGGTTGATGGTTAATGAAAATCACAAGTTCTCCGACATCCTCAAGCTAGGAGAAAGAATAGAAAAAGGAATTAAGAATGGGATGGCAACCAATTTAGAGGCACTGCAGGCTACGAATAAAGCTTTGCAATCAGGAGGTATTTCAAAGAAGAAGGAAATGGGTGCCATGATGGTAGCCCAGGGTCCCAAGTCTCTCCTCACATACCAAACACCTCTACCCACATGTCAACCTTCACCCCAAAAATACCAATACCCTGCCACTACATACCATACCTAGAACACTCGACCTGCATATTACCATTCACCTCCGCTCGCCCGCCAAAATTATCCAAAGCCACGCCTAAATTTTGACCGCAGACCTCCTAGAAAATTCACTCCAATTGCTGAACCCATTGACCAACTGTATGAGAGACTAAAGGCTGCTGGTTCTGTCACCCCTATTCCACCTAATGTATCAACCCCAACAAGACATGTGCTTATCATTCAGGCGTGAAGGGTCATACAATTGAGGAATGCCGCACGTTGAAAGACAAGATTTAGAGGTTTATCGACACTAAGGTTATACAAGCAAATGAAGCTGTACGAAATATTCGCAACAACCCTCTCCCGGATCATAGAGGTGAGGGAGTGAATGTGATAAAAACTGACGTGGAATGAGATCAGTAAGGGTACATCGGACTCATTCGAGAGGGAGACACCCCTAAAACATCTCCGGTCACCCTCACGCCAGTTGTGGTACAAACCCAGGCGCCATTTGAAGTTGAGGTAACTACACCATTCACTATGATGGTAGCTTCCACACCAGTTTACAAGTCTGATGCCATCCCATGGAATTCTGTTGCGGAAGCAAGAAGAAAGAGAAAAGCCAAAGTAGAAGAAATAGGTGCCGCGCAAGGTATGACGAGAACCGGCAGAGTTCACACACCTGAGAATCTGGGTGGAACAAGCAAGGAAGCTGCACCTAAGCCGCCTGTTGTTGAGACTAGAACTGACTATCTTTGGAGGAAGATACAAGCAATGGAGTACTCTGTTGTTGACCACATGAACAAAACTCCTGTTCTAATATCCATCTTATGACTGCTGCTCAGACGGGCACAGGAATGCTCTGATGAATGTGTTAATTGAAGCATATGTACCCGCCGGCATCACTAGTGGAGAGATGGCTAACATGGTTGGACAGGTATTACCTCCAAAAGGACTGAGTAACAATAAGGCGTTGCACATCACTGTGCAATTCGAAGATAAGTTCATCCCCAGGGTCTTGATAGATGGAGGTTCAACTCTTAACATATGTCCACTAACCACCCTAAACAGACTAGGTAAAGGCCTGCACGATATATGAATGGGAAGCATGACCGTGAAGGCATTCGATGGATCTCAGAGAGCCACCATTGGAGAAATCAACCTCAATCTACAGGTGGGTCCAACTTGTTTTGATGTCGAGTTCCAAGTGCTAGATATATCTGCTACTTACAATCAATTATTGGGACAGCCATGGATACATGCAGTCGGGGCAGTGGCTTCAACTTTGCACCAGGCTATGAAGTTTCGGTGGAATCATCGGGAGGTGATCATCCATGGTGAGAAACCCCATCTACACCAACCAGACCGTTCCAATCATCAAAAACAGAAGGAAGTTGGGTGGAGAAACATATCATTGCATTGAACGGGTTAATGCAATTGAAAAGGACCGATGACAAAGCAACACGATAGAAAGCATATTGTTGTGGACGGGGCATGAACCAAGCAAGGGTCTCGGTAAAAAGCTTCAAGGGATCACCAAACTCGTACAACCACAATACCATGGCACGACTTTTGGACTCGGATATGAATACACATGGCAAGAATATCAAGATTGGACACCACCATAGCGTGCTCCTTACTATCAACTGGAACAACCCCTACCACCTCTGCACCAAACGTTCCATCAGGCTGACATGATGTGGGGATCTGAGGAGGATGAGGTTTTGGCTGGCATGAGAAAGCTGTTTCTAGATGAAGAAAACATGGACTGCATTGCAATTGTTGAGGAGGAAGAGGGGGAAGAACTTACCATTCAAACCATGGAAAAAGGAGCTATTCTCAACAATTGGACTACTGCACCATCCTGGGCTCTCCGAGTTCCTGGGTAGCCTAGCAATTAGCATGAATTACTTTCAAATAGTTTTGAGCATTTAAGACATTTTTCAGCATTTTGTTTTGAAATAATTACTCGAGCCACTAAGTCGTACTTGTTGTCATTTTTAAAGTTTTATTAATGCATTATTGCTTTTCATATTTATTATTATCCTTCTACATTCCTTTTAGCATAATTATACCATATCCTGATGAACCCATGACTGTGACATGTATTGAGACAACGCAACATAAAGACAGTGATTCAGAGGATCTGGAAGATGATATAATACATGAGGAAATCGTCAAAGAAGTAGAGAACTTTGAAAACAAACCGAAGTCTAATTTGGAGGAAACTGAGGCCGTTAACTTAGGGGATTCCGAAACAGTAAAGGAAACACATGTAAGCATTCATCTATCACCGTCACAGAAAGAAGAGTATATCAGATTCCTAATGGAGTATGAGGACATCTTTGCATGGTCCTATGATGATATGACTGGCTTAAGCACATCCATAGTAGGCCACAAGCTACCCACCAATCCCATGTGTCCACCGTGACGCAGAAGCTCAGAAAGTTCAAGCGAGCTATGAGTTTGAAGATAAAAGAGAAGGTCAACAAGAAAATCAAAGCCAAGGTTCTCTGAGTGGTCGAATACTCGACCTGATTAGCCAACATTGCGCCAGTTCCGAAGAAAGATGGGAAAGTTAAGAGTATGTTTCAATTACTGAGATTTGAACAGAGTAAGTCCTAAGGATGATTTCCGGCCGTCCAACATACACATACTAATTGACAACTATGCCGAGCATGAACTCTAATCATTTGTGGATTTCTTCGCGAGATACCATTAGATTTGGATGGATGAAGAGGACGCCGAAAAGACCGCCTTTATCACACCATGGGGAATATATTGTTACAAGATGGTGCCGTTTGGTTTGAAGAATGTTGGGGCCACCTACATGAGGGCCATGACGACTATCTTCCATGACATGATACACAAAGAAATAGAGGTGTACGTGGATAATATTATAATCAAATCTAAAAGGAGTTCAGATCATATAGCAGACCTGAAGAGATTTTTCGATCGGCTTCAAAAATACAATTTGAAGTTGAATCCTGCAAAATGTGCCTTCAGGTCCATGCTGGAAAGTTGTTAGGTTTCATCATCAGTCGTCGGGGTATTAAGTTAGACCCGACAAAGATCAAAGCTATCCAGGACTTGCCGCCTCCAAAGAATTAGAAAAATGTGATGAGTTTTCTAGGACGCCTCAATTATATCAGCCGTTTTATAGCACAATCAACGGTGATATGTGAGCCAATCTTCATAATGCTGAGGAAAGATGCTGCAACAAGATGGACTGAAGAATGGTAGAAAGGCTTCGACAAAATCAAAGAATATTTATGCAAACCGCCTGTGTTGGTCCCACCAGAACCAGGAAGACCTCTGCTGCTTTATTTGTCTGTGTTGGTGGGGTTTTGGTTGCATCCTAGGACTACATGATGAAAGGGAAGGAAGGAGCAGGCAAAATATTATCTGAGCAAGAAGTTCACGCCTTACGAAGCCCAGTACTCTTTGTTGGAACACACTTGTTGTGCTTTGACATGGATAGCCCAGAAGTTGAGACATTATTTCTGTGCATACACTACATATCTCATATCAAGGATGGATCCGCTAAAATACATCTTTTAGAAACCCATGCCTACGGGTAAGTTAGTAGAGTGGCAGATATTGCTGAGTGAGTTCGACATCGTCTATATAACTCAGAAGATCACTTGGCAGAAAATCACATAGACAGAGAATACGAACCATTGAAAACGTACTTTCCCGACGAGGAGATATCGTTTGTAGGAGAAGAAATTACCAAGGGCATACGATGGCTGGAGGATGTTCTTCAACAGAGCAGCAAACTTCAAAGGAGTGGGTATCGGAGCTGTCTTAGTATTAGAAATCGGTCAACACTATCCGATATCCGCAAAACTCAGGTTTCCGTGCACCAACAATATGGCGGAAAATGAGGCTTGCATCCTGGGACTCAGGTTGACCATTAACATGAATATTCAGGAGCTGTCGGTAATCAAAGATTCAAATCTGTTGGTGCACCAGGTTCTAGGAGAATGGGCTACAAGGAACACCAAAATATTGTCATATTTGCACTGTGTACAAGAGCTGATCAAGAGGTTCACAGAGATAGAGTTCAAACATGTTCCAAGGATTCAGAATGAGTTTGCAGATGCATTAGCCACTTTGTTTTCCATGATACAACACCCAAACAAGAATTTCATCGATCATATCCCAATAGGAATTCATAAGCAGCCAACTTATTATGCTCATGTTGAAGAAGAGATTGACGGAAATCCGTGGTTCCACGGTATCAAGGAATACTTGGAAAAGGGAGAATATCCCGAAAGTGCTACCCATACTCAGAAGCGCACACTCCGAAGATTGGCCAACCATTTCTTTCAAAGTGGAGGAATTCTCTATAGAAGGACTCCTGATTAGGTATTGTTGCGATGCATCGATGCCAAGGAGGCGTCTAGATTGCTTGAGGAAATACATGCCGGAACTTGCGGACCCCACATGAATGGTTTCGTTTTGTCCAAGAAGATATTAAGAGCAGGGTAGTTTTGGATGACTATGGAAACAAACTCCATCAAATAAGTTCAAAATGTCACCAATGACAGATGCATGCTGACATGATACGAGTACCGCCCAACAAACTCAATGCAACGAGTTTGCCCTAGCCTTTCTCTGCTTGGGGTATGGATGTCATCGGACCAATTGAACCCGCTACTTCAAACGGACATAGGTTCAATCTGGTGGCTATAGACTACTTCACAAAATGGGTTGAAGCCGTATCCTGTAAGGCTTTAACTAAGAGGGTCGTAGCAGATTTTATTCGAGACTGCATCATTTGACGATTTGGAGTACTTGAGTCAATCATTACTGACAATGCCGCAAATATCAATAGTAACTTGATGAAATCCATACGTGAAACATTCAAGATCAAGCATCGGAACTCTACATCATACAGGCCGCAAATGAATGGAGTCGTAGAAGCCGCCAACAAGAACATCAAGAAGATATTGAGGAAAATGGTAGCAATTATAAATAATGACACGAGAAGCTATCGTTTGCTTTGCTCGGGTATCGCACCACAGTTCCTACATCTACTGGGGCAACTCCCTATCTATTGGTTTACGGTATTGAAGCCGTTATTCCCGTCAAAGTAGAAATACCTTCTTTAAGAATCATATAGGAAACCGAGCTTAGCGATGCAGAATGGGTACGGAGCCTGTATGAACAACTAGCTCTCATTGATGGAGAAAGAATGAACGTAGTATGTCACGGTCAACTCTACCAGAATAGAATGGTAAGAGCTTTCAACAAAAAGGTTAGGTCAAGGCAATTCACACCGGGGCAATTGGTACTAAAACGATCTTCCCACATCAAGATGAAGCAAAGGGGAAATTCTCACCCAACTGGCAAGGCCCTTACATGGTTCACCAGGCATTGACAGGAGGAGCACTTATACTTGCAGAGATGGATGGAGAGATTTGGCCAAAACCTATTACTTATACTTTAAGATTATGTTTGCACCTTCTATTTGATGTAACTGAACTACGCTTGACCTGATTCCCGTTTAAGAGGGGATACGTAGGCAGCCCTGCGGGTTCGGTCACATCATAATAAAATCTTCATTTTCCCTATGGTCCGAAATTTGCCCGATCTCATCATGTTTGGAACTGCCAAGGAATGTGTTGCCAGAAGTATGCATTTAAACTGGTAGAATTTTGCGGAGGAGGATCCTCAAAATTCTGAAGCAAGGAGGTTACAATGTCTCAAAATGCATCACAGTCACCAGTTCATCAAAATTATTCGATCTCGTACATTATCGCATATTTCAAGCAACTACATTTCCATAAATAACTTATCAAATGCATGTTTTTTGAAAAGTTTGTTCTACAGCAGCCAGACGTTACCTGGGGTGGCTCAAGCAGGGCCTCCAGACAAAAGCAAAGGCGAAGCAAGGAATCGAGAGCAAGAACCAACCTTCCCCCCGCAGAACTCACAACTTTTTCTTTGGATGCAGGCACAATGAACATATCGGGAACATCTGCAAATACATACACACAGCAAGATCGCTATCTTCACACTAACAAGAATTGCCAAAATCAAATACATCAAGCTGAGAAATGCTTTACTCTCTCACAGTCATTCATTGCTTTTATTGCATAGGGCTAAGCATTTCCTTCATCATCGCATAAGGCTAAGCACCGCCTTCCTTTGCATGAGACTAAACGCTGTCTCCACATAGCATAAGGCTAAACAATGTCTTTCTTTGCATGAGACTAAGCACTGTCTCCATTCTGTGCATGAGACTAAGCACTGTCTCCACATTGCATAAGGCTAAGCTCTGCCTTTCTTTGCATGAGACTAAGCACTGTCTCCATTCTTTGCATGACACTGAGGCTAAGCAATGCCTTTCTTTGTATGAGACTAAGCACTGTCTCCATATTGCATAAGGCTAAGCACTGCCTTTCTCTGCAGGAGTCTAAACACTGTCTCCATTCCTTGAATGAGGTTAAGTATTGCCTCTATTATTGCATAAGGCTAAGTATTGTCTTTCCTTGCAAGAGACTAAGTACTGTCTCCACTCCTTGCATAGGGCTAAACACTGCCCTCGTCATTGGATAAGGCTAAGCACTGCCTTTCCTTGCATGGAACTAAGCACTGTGTCCATTCATTGCAGCAGGCTAAGCATTGCCTTCATTGTTGCATAAGGCTAGGAATTGCCTCTCCTTGGATGAGACTAAACATTGTCTCCACTCTTTGAATCGGGCTAAGAACTGCCCTCACCTCCTACAAGACTAAACTGTGTCTCGTCTTGTGCTCGCATGAGACTAGGAATTACCCGTTCCCTCTATCAAATGATTGATATTGCCGCATACTTGCATTTCATGGGCTGAAACATCGCCAAATTGTCGAAAGAGTCATAGTCCAAAGGCACCATCCTCATAGCCTGACGACATCATGCCATGGCTGGAGGATCTTTCAAAATTGCATATCATTATTCAAAGGCGTCGTAGCCCAGAGGAACCATCTTCATGGCCCGAGGACACCATTCCATGGCCTGCAAATTCCTTATCATACGATTCATGGCCCAGGACGTCATGGTCTATGGACATCATCCTCATCGTCCGAAGACAACCCTCATGTTCCAAATGGAATTTGCACCATGTTTAAATTATGCAATCACCCTATATATTCGCGTGCATCGTGTTTTAAGTTTTACAGGTAACTCGGGAGGCAACCTTTCTACAAAATGGATCAATTCTCGCTCCGGTTTCCGTTCACAACATTTATATCCTTTGACTATCTCAAACGTTGCAGACAATCAGCAATTGTTTACTCTTTGTCCTGTAACAGCCCAAACATTTACCTCAAATATTCACAACGTTCAAATTCACATTCATAGCTCTACCTAAAATTATCCGTTACCTACGACACTATACTACCGAAATGATCCTTTTAGAAACATATGACCACTCTTATAACAACTCCATCGGTTCCCTTCGCCGTTGGATCCAGAACTACACACGGCCTGATTCCCGTAACACCAGGGATATTTAGGCAACTCAAGAACCAGGGTTGGACGCCCATTTTCTCAAAGTACATCATTCTTCACTCACTCCGGACAAAATTAGTCATTATTTTCTTTATCCGACAACTCATTCATCATTCCCGGGTAAAGAGGGGCAGCTGTAAATACCCAATTTTGCTCTCATATTTTTTCAAATAGTATATATACTTTCAAAATATCATTTTGCATCATTACCTAGTTTACAAGAGTTATACAAGTATTTTCTATTATTTTCATAATTTTTGAAGCTTTAAAATCGATTTTCTCGCATTTAAATTACTTGAGTATTTGTTAATTACCCCTTTGGATTATTTTGTGATGAATCAATAATCCAAATTTATTATTTTCATCCATTTATATTCTTTATAATATTTTATTTAGTTTTATATAATTATATTTTGTGTTTTAGAGATATTCTACCTAATTTTGCGACAGCAGCCTATATTCTATACATGATTGTATTTATTTTATTATTTATACTAAAATAGAATTTCTTATATTTTTATAATATCAAGATATTATTTTAAGTATTTTACTGCATAGATAATATTTTTTATTTACTAATCATTATTTTTATTATTTTTAATGAATTTCGTGTATTTTAAATTATAGCCCAATATAGGGCGAATTGTCAAACCAATTAAGGTCAAAACCAAAAGGCCCATCCCCAATTGACCCCCGAAAGCCCAAAACCAAATGACCCAACAAGTCTGCCCCATCAGCGACCCACTTTACCGGACCCTAGAACCCTCTAATCTTGGCCGTTGATCTTAAATTATCAACGGCCCATAATAAATCCCGCATTCTCCTTATATCCTTCACCCCTAAAAACCCTAGATTCATTCCCCTAAACAGCCGCCCCCAAATCCTTCTCTTCTCTCTTATGTGAATCCCTAATAGCTGCCTCACCAATCTCTCTCTGATTCCGATAGGGAAATGGAATCATCTCATGATTCACTTATCTTACTCGTAATACCTCTCTATTATGAACAAATATGTGGAATTACTTGAGTACTTGTTCGATTTTGGCAAATGTGACTTTCTGAGATCAGGCTAGATCGACTTTGATCTTGGAATTTGGACAATATTTTGTCTATATACATGAAGAGAGCCTTGATTGCTCACACCAGTTGGCCAATTTCAAACTTCAAACCATAACTAGGGTTTGGGATTTGATTTCTTTCTTTTATTGGTGGCTTTAGTGATTGAATGTAAATTTTTCTTTTCCTTGTTAATGTTTTTTTGATTTCTTTCCTTATTTACTCGTCTTTAACTACTATATAAACCCCTCCTCTAAATATGGTTTAACAGACCTTAATCACTGGTATTCTCTCACTCTCACTCATTCTACTATTCTGAAATTTGAGACCTTGGCCGGCAGAAAGCCAACGCCGCCAGAATTCGATTGTTGCTCCTTTCTCAATGTGAGCACCGCCTGGGGTTCATTCGAAACACTTGGGAACTCTGACGCACTGAGATTCTGAGAGTCCTGTTGTTTATTGCTAGTTGATTTGCTGCTGGAACTTAATTTCCTTATTCGTTTAATTTGCGACTGGTGAGTACCTTGACTCTTGCAATTCTCTTCTTAGTTGTGGTCATGACCTGAATACCATGCTTGTTTAAGTTTTCTGAACCTAAATGATTACAATATGTTGTTACCTTTGTTTGCAATCCTATCTGCCTTGAAGTTAGCCAATAGTCCTGTATTCTCTAGCATCTAAACTTGCCTAAATCATATACTTGGACGTCTGCCCACTATGTATATTTTGAACATCTTGAACCTATTCAGTCTACGACATTTATGCACACATGAGTTTCCTATGTATGTTTTCTTGCCCATGTTCATGCATTTCTTTGAATTATTATATTAATATACTTAGGATACTTATTCATGCTTAGAATTAGCTCGACTGTACTTCTCTATGCTAAGCTGTTCAGGTTACTTGCTACTTGGTCATGACTGTATGAATTTTGAACTCTTCAGACAAGCATGCTACTCTACCATTTGTGAACCCTCAATCCTCATTATAGTTGTTTGCTTTGCTACCATCCTGTTCTGTAGACTCATGCCTGCTAATGCTAGGATTGCTCAGGTTTAATGCTGGGGGAATCTTTGATGTTCATAACTGAACTTGCTATATGTGATCAATTCGTATTAAATACTTGTTTACTGACTAAGTTGTGGTATTAAGTTTGTGATATTGTTGACCCTAAGCTTCTGTAATAGGTTTCCTTAGTAGTATTTTTACTTGCCCTATATTAGTCTACATCCCTTACTTATGTCCTGCCTTGAATCCTTATGTTCTTCTTGGGAAGGCTGTTATGGTATCTACCCCGAAGGGGGGTCTCTCAAGCATGTCATTGTCTCTTGTTAATCTCCTTAGAACTAATCCATGTCCTTAACTCTCATGCCTAGTTTCTTGTTTTGTGGATTCATGTCTCCTATAACTATTCTAGTGCATCCTAAGAAATCTATGCTTTGAACTTATTTGTTAGTTTGAGAGCCTTACATATGTGCTCATTGTAAGGTATTTGTACATGTGTGTCGTCCCACCTGTTAGACGTCACCCCTAAGGTGACACTTAGAGAATCTTTATGTTGATGATTGTAATAATAGGAGTCCATGTGTCTTTACCTGAGCTCTAAGCTATTTGAATGACATGTTTTGTGTCCCCATGTTCCTGTTATTTGTTAATGGATGAGCAAGAAAATTGTTTTTGTTTAGGGCCAAGCTTATTGGAGCGTGTGTGTTGGTCAGACAAGATTATGAACCTGGGTATTGGGCCTGTTAGATATGTAAGAGTACGGTTGGTGAAGGCCCAAAAGGGCACTGCTGGATTATTTTGTACTTGTGCTGGACCTGTAATTGTTGTATTTGGGTCTGTAATAGCCCTATTAAGCTTGTATTTGTTTATTTATTCTAACTGGCTCTGTAATAATTTGTAACAAACAATTGGGTGTTAATGAAATAGGGAAAACGGGTATCTTCTAATGCTTGCATAAACAGGGTAGAAAACATGCCTATTGGGTCTACATGTTCTATTTTCTATTCCGTTCAGCATGCCTTATATGTCATTTAGTTTAGCGTGTCATACATTAATAGAAAGCATGCCTATAGGAATCACGCATATACTTCACTAAACTTGTCAAAGCATGTTGGCTCATGTAATTGCTATATTTGTTTCCATATGTACTGCTAGATACCTAGATATCATGTTTATAAGTTTTCAAGTAATCAATCAACCAACTGCTTCTATTGTTCTTAGTACGTTGCTCCTTTAGATATCATGGCTATAGGATCTTAATCCACCAATCAATTACTTTGTCATTGCTACACTTAGACGACATGCCTATAGGGATAAAGTACATAAAATCAATTTCAGTTATTAATTACTAGAAATCCTGTCTAGAGGACACTGTCACCTACTTAAGAAGCATGTTTATAACACTAGCACTAGCAATTCGGATAGTTTTACTGCCTCCTTGCACTAACAATTTAGAAATCGTGTTTCTAGGATTAATAACACCTTAATCCACATAATTCACTGCATGTATAATACTGGAAGTTGGAATCACCTAGAAATCATGTCTATAGGTCTCTAATGATTCTAATACGTCTAAAAATTGCCTACCGCTGAATTTTCCTGCATGCAATCTGTTGTTTATGTGTCGAGATTAACTTGAGCCTTTACTTGTATTTATGTGTAGTCCTACATGTTTCTTGAATGTGCGCTAGTTTTATCATTTTAAGCATCCTAAGTGAAGTCTAGGACCACCCAAATACAGGTCCAAAGCCTCCTGGACCATAGTAATGGGATGGGTAGTGCATGCATAGCGTATGACCTAGAATTGAATTAGAAGGCTTTAGGTAAACAACTTTAACATAGTAATTGGGTTGCAGGAGATGATAGTATGTGCCTACTGAATAATATGAGCAACCCCCACCTTAAGGGAGTTGCGAAGTATTATTTATGTTGCACAGGGTGATCTTTTAGGCTAAAAAACTTAGGACCCCCCTCTCTTTACATACTTGTTCAACGTAGCTATCAAGATTTATGCTGGTTCTCACGTGTTTTAATAAGACTCCGCAACTTCTGAATTTTTCTTCTATTTGTTTGATCACCTAGCTTGATTACATCATCCGCATAGTCTAAAGTTCGGCCGGAATCCACAGTTATGGACATCGAAGAGTGCCTAAAACCTTCTCTTTGAGGTAAGTTAAGCCCTTACCCAATATTTGGTGGCGTTGAATAGTCAAACAGAGTTATTTGCATATAGGTGCACTAACGCACCTCAAAAAATCGTTAGGTGGTGACTCTTCTCTTTTAATACCTCCTTTTAAAAGAGTTGTCACACGTCTAAACCTGCTTTCACAAGAAAACGGGGCGCGACACCTATATGAATGGTAGATTAAGATGCACCTACTGGAGCACTTCTAGAAAACGCCCAAATTATTTGTCCAACTTCTCTCTTCTTTGCTTCTGGATAAAGGTAAAGCATGCATGTGTTTGCTTTCCCCAGTCTCCTTATTCATTTAATTTTCGTTCTTCTTCTTTTTCTGAGCTCTATTGTTCCTCTTCTTCTTCAGACCATCATTTGGGTCTACTCTCACTTCACCTTCTTGATTTTCATTATTTTTCTACTCCTTCACAGGCTCCACTTGTTTTTCAATCAACCCACCCTTTTGCTTTGTGATGGAGGGTCTTTTAATTCTTGGCCACTTCTCAAAGACACAACATTTGTTTTTTTCTTTTGCATTCCTCTCAGTATCGGTAGGGAGAGTTCCTAGAGCCCTCTCAGATAATAGATTAAGAAATTGTCCCACCTGTATTTCCAAGTTCTGGACGGCTTGCCCTATTCCCAGATAGTTGTGCATGAGTTTCAAGTCTCTCATCTATCTTAATAATAAAGGCCTTCATTAGATCTTCCATGCTAGACTGATTAGGCTGTGGAGGCTGGTATTGTTGCCTCTGCTGATTTTGATATCCTGGAGCTCCTTAACCCTGGGGCCTCAGAATATTCTGCTGCCATGAGGTTAGTTTACCACTTGGTAAACTCCATGAAAAACTTGGGTGCCTCCGCCCCATGGTTTTAAAATTATTACCACTTTGATAGTTGCCTCTGTCAAAGCTTCCTACAACATTTACAACTTCATCTATAGTTGAGGACTGACACTCATGTGTTGCATGACCCATTCCATAATAGTCACAAACTGATGATGGCTAGCTCTCGACCTTTGCTAAAGTCAACTTTCTTATCTCTTTGGCCATAGTGTCTAGCTGGGCTTGCACTAATGTGTTAGAGTCTACCTGGTGAACCCTATCTGATTTCTTCTGTCATTACTCTCAGAGGGCCATTGGTTAGCATCTTCAGATAGCTCATCAAGAATCGCAATAATCTCCTCGGGGGTTTTCTTCATTAAAAGACCTCCAACAGCATTGCTCAAAGTTCTTCGTGCGGAAGGTGTCAGTCCATCCTAAAAATCCTGGAGTTGCACCCACAATTCAATTCCATTATGCTGACATTTTGTCTGACATTTTGTGACTATCTTCTTGAACCTCTCCCATTCTTCAAAAATTATTTTCGTGTTCTTTGGCTGAAGTTATGGATCTTTCTTCTAAATTTTTCCGTTTTTACCGAAGAGAAGTATTTGTCAAGGAAATATTTAGTCATGTCTTCCCATGTGCTGATAGAAGTAGTTGGTAAGCTTCGTAGCCAGTGCTTCACATCATCCTTCAGTGAAAAGGAGAATGCCCTTAAATAGACTGCATCCTTTGACACTCAATTGTTTTGGAAGGTGTTCATGATTCCTCAAAATCCATTAGATGAGTGTTTGGCTATTCATTTACCTTCCCTCAAAATACATAGTTGTTCTGGATGGTTTGAAGCAAGCCTTGCTTCAACTCAAAATTATTAGCTGCAATCAGCGGGGGCCTCACACTTGACAATCCCTAATTGTATACTGGCCTAGCATATTTTCCTAATGATCGACCAGGCTTGGGGGCCGCATTTTCAAACTCATCTTCAACCAAGGGTCTATTTAGATTGAACCTACGCCCCCATCCTTTTTGACAGTCTCATCAACATCTCTAAGTCCTGCTTTAGCTGCTAGCCGTGTAGCTTGCTCTCTCTGTTGTGCTGCCTCTCTTGTAGCTAGGTCTACCCCACCATTTTTGTTGTTTACCATTTTATATTGAGTCAATGTCTGACCCAAGAATAATCAACTTAATTCCTTCTCCTTTCTCAGCTGTCGTAGGTGTTTGTCCAATTCTGGGTGGTATGGCACCAATGCCTTGGAAGAGGATCGTGTCATACACCAGCGAAATTAACGTGTCGCCTGCACACATATGATCAAACGTGAATAATAACGATAAAATAAAATTGATTCCTGAATTAGTACCAAAAACTATTTTGAACACTATTGATTGCCAATCCTTGGCAACGACACCAAAACTTGACGAGTGCAAAACACAACATGAAATTAATGCTCGCTAGCCAAAGATAGTATAAAAAAATTATCCTCTCCACAGGGATTTGATTTATAAAATATTCAAATAACTTATAGTTTATTGCTATTGAGGATGACCAATACATTGATTTGAGGCAATTACTAACTATGATTACCTATTAAATTAAAATTACGTCTAATCGAAATTGATCAGAGAGTGTGATAGTTGAACTAAAACCAATTGTAAACAATATGAGAAATAAGGGTCGTGACAGGATAGGTGTAGAATAGTTATTCGGGATCTAACTCTAGTTGAGTTCACTTCTATGATTCTAACGATTCTCAAGAATTCACTTGATAATTAGCTTAAACGCAAGGTCAAGATTTCCCTCTCGATTAAATTTGAACTCTACAAAATAAACTAATATGAACCACTGTGAAGATCTGCAAGAACACATCAAATGGACTAGTCTTTAGGAAAACGTCTTTCGAATATTCACCTAACTTAATTTAATCAACAATTTAACAAGCTCTTTCGATTAATTAAAAGAATCACTGACTTAAATCAAACAAGATAATGAAAATATAATCACCCAAAATATTCCTCTTCCGATTACATAACTCGGTGAACAAAATTGCAATCAATTCAAAGCTCCATAAATGAATTCATGCAAAGAACTAAAGTTAGAATCCACAAATATTAATCAAAATGCCATATTTGTCAAAACCTAAAGTAAACTACTCCATAATCATGGAGAAATCATCACAAATAAAATTTGAAGACTAAAAAAACACGAATTCAATCCAAACTCGGGTGTTGAGTTGAGGAAAGAATGATGAATCCTTCTGGTTTGAGTCTCCAATGCTCGTCCAATCTTCTGTAGGTCAAAAGTCCCTTCAAAAATGTATTTTTGGTGTATTTATATGATTGTAGAATAGGAACTCACGTTTTTTGAGTTGTGTAGCTTGGCAAGCCGTCCCTAATGGGTTGTTGAAGCCAGTCCCTTTTTGTAGGAGAACTTTTGCGACTATAAAAAAATTAACTGTTTGTGTAGCTTGGCAAGCCGTCCCTTATGGGTTGTTGAACCCAGCCCCTTTTGTAGGGAAACTTTCGTATCTATGATTTAGCTTGCTTTCCTGGAGTCTCTTGCTTTTGTCTTCGTACTGTGGTATCATAGCCAGCCCATCCTTTCGGAGGGAGGAACAGTTTACTAAATTTGTCTGAGTCATTTCCATCATCCTCTTCCTTAGCAAAAATGAATATGTCTCCTACTCTATATAAAACCCTGTCCAAAAAATATGATTACCTCTATGAAGTAGATATCCTACCCGATGAACAAAAAGTATCCTCTACTGAACTACCTCTCATAAACCCCTACTCAGCTTTCGCAAAAAAATCATTTGCACCCTGGACCCAAATTCGTTCCCTAGTCCAACACAGACCAAATGGAGTCAAGGAATATGTTGCTGCCTCAAAACTTGACCAGCATCCTATTCTTGCAACTCGAGAGGAACAATTTATCACTCTTCAAATCCCAGATTATTTTCCCAAGCAATGGAGAGATCATGGTTTTACCCATATCCATTTTGGTGCCATCCGAATCGCTTTAACATATCACGGAAGAAAAGGTCAACCTGTTATAGCTCGACTTTCTCTTCTAGAGACAAGATACTTGGAGTACCAACATGCAAATTTGGGTACTGCAGAAGTTACCCTGAATGCTGGGACTATCTTCATCACTATCTTTCCAAATTTCAACATGTCCCTTTATGATCCATACTTAACCGAAGCACTAAAAATCCAAGTCCAAATCCAAGGAGCCCCTCAAACGAAAGATTCCATCCAAGCCACTCTTCATCACCAAATGGCGTGGCTAGTCCAAAATCATGCCATGGATCTTTGCCTTCACGGAGGAGAAAATGCTTTACTCTTAAATATTGATGCTACCAAAGGAAACACCATATGCACCCAAATACCCAAACAAATTTCAAGAGTTGAACTTGTCAAAATTATTCTTGATTCCTGCATCACAAATTATGAAAAGTTAAGAGAACCGGAGGAATCCCTACAATCTGGTGAACCAACTTTTACGAACAGAAATGACAAAACCGTTTGCATAAGCTTTGACCATTCCCACCTCAAAAAACCCAATAAAACCATATTTTCTTGCCAAATGATTCAACCCAAAGATACAACAGATACCTACCCTGAACCTGATAGAGAGCTCTTTTGGAATATACAAAGCATCATGGAAGAACATGACTGGTGTCAAAGTTTTGACAAAAATGGAAAGAATACTTGGTGGTTCAAATGCCCCTTTACGGGACACTGCCCTTGGGATCTTGATTGCGACTGTGAAGACTGTTTAGAAGATCCAAATGGAGAATATGATGAACACCACCAGCGTCATGGGGAAAGGTTCGGCCTCAACAAAACCAAACCAAAATCCAAGAAAATGGGAAAAACCACTAAAAAATAATTTCGAGCCAAAAATGAAAATAAAGACCCTTCAATTGGCTCATTAAGCCGTCCAGGTAAATATGAATTTCTTGTCAATTACAAACCCCAGGAATGGCCAAAATTACCAGAAAAATTCACTCCAAGTTGGGAGGATAGTGAAACCACACCCAAACCCAAATCACCATCAGCTCATACCTCACAACCCAAAAAGCCACCTGCACCTAAAACTCCACCAAATTCCGAAAATCACAAACCCCCCACAACCACAGATATTCATGCTAAGTCCTTCAAGCTCCAGTCATACCCAAGACTTTCCTTCACTACAATCCCAAGAAAAACGTAGTGCTACCTACTGGAGAAAAACCCCCAACAAGTGAAATTGAAGCAACAGAACTGGCAATCCAAAAACTCCATCTGCCAAAACAAGGTACTGAACAACATTGGAAGCACCGTAAGGAACGTGGCCCATAACACAAAACAAAATGATGAGCAAAGTGGAAACAATTGAGAAAAAGGTGGAGCAAACATCGTCTCGCCATGACGGACTAATCAAAGCATTGGAACTAAGGTTAGCAAATTTACAATACGAGATTTGTCTGCCAGGAACTTTACTTTTCCAATTCTTCCAACAATACCAAAAGGAGACGATTTCCATCAAAGAGCAGATTCAACTTTTGAGAAATGACCACTTTAAGCCACAAACAACCCGGTTGTCCCTTCAAAACCTACGTTCTTGCCTGTGTCTCCACAACCATATTCCCCACCTAAATTGGACTACACCTTTTCTACTTATCCATCTACCTTACAAAATCCAATCTCTTTCTCCCAACCCTTAAAATAAGAACAGGAGTTTGATATCGCAAAATTGGTTTGGGAAAGGAAAGATGCCCTTGCAGCACAGAAAAAAACCAAGAAAAGGCGAGACCAAGGAGAAAGTTCAAAAGGGTTCAACCCCGAAAATTTGATGATTTCTGACCAGAAGGCTCCAGACCTCTATGTCTCTCAACCAAGATGCATATCAGAAGAAGATACTCCATGGTCAGATTCTCTGAATTCATCAGAAGATGAATCAATGGAAGATAGTTCTCAGTCAAGCAATGAATCCACAACGAACTCTTCCGAAGATGACAATCCCCCAATATTTGTAAATCAGCCAAGGGAGCCAGAAGTATCTGAGATAGATGAGGAACAATAAGGCATGACAGATGAGCCAATCCCAGAAAGGAGATATGAGCCTATGGCATCCAAGCCAGTTGGAACCGGTAACCATACTTTTACCTTGGACGACGTTAAGGTTTCAAAATGGCCTCAAAGGATCCAAGACTTCTATACTTGGATGGTGACAAAAAATTTGGCAAAATGAGAAAAGTATATCATCCTGTCAGAACTCACTTCACGGTTCTCAGGAATCCTCAGAGATTGGTGGAACTCACTTGGAATTCAAGACAAAAATACTTTTCTCACATCCCAAGATTTTGCCTTCAACATCCGGATCCTACATGAAGTTTTCTGCAGAGATACTGGCCAAAGACAGGAGAAAATGCGAAGACAACTCTTTGAGATGAAGTGTGTGTCATTCGACAGAAATGACATTGACAGACATTTTCAAAAAATGGCCAAAATATACTTTAAAATCGGCGGAGACATCAATCTGAAGCAAGCCTTTGTCTCTTCCCTTCCAAAGCTGTTGGCTAGCCGAACCATGACCATCATTGAAGAAAAGTTCCAGTCCATAACCATCCCACAAATTGGTTACATCAGGCAGGCTATTTTCGTCGCATTGGATGACATTTGTACAAAGCGCTCAGCCCTAAAGCAAATTATCCAGCACAATCCAGCGCTTGACAAAGCATGCTGCAAAACTGATCTAATCACCGGATCAGGATGTTCCTGCCACACGTCCAGACGACAGAAAGAATTCAGGAGGTTCAAATGGCCAAGAATTCCAGATGGAAAATTAAGATCCAAGAGGCGCACAAAATATTTCAGACGCAGAAGGCTAGGAAAATTTCACAAGAAGGACAGATGCTTTATTTGCCATAAGATTGGACATTTCGCAAAAAATTATCTCCAATCAAGAAGATCTGTCAAACTCCTTGAAGAGATTGAAGATTACACTGGCATACATCTTGGAAAAGAGGAGGACCTTGAATCCATATTCTCTGTGGATGACGAATCCAATGAAGAAACTATATTCTCTCTCGATATCTATGAAGATCAAGGCAATGATCAGTACCAAATTTCAAAACCAGTGATCGAAGCCCGAGAAGAGATCAATGCTCTCACAGTCGTTCCTCAAGTAGAACTCAAAGTCTATTCATCCAAATGGGATAAACCAGCTCGAGTTATTGCTTTCATCGACACTGGAGCTGCTTCCTCACTCATAAATCCTGTTGTTCTCCTTGAATATCAATGGGTGCCGCATTTCAAGGATTTCAACACTGCATCAAATGCAATCTTAACCACAACTGTCATTACAAAGCACCCGGTCATAATTGAGTTCTTTCCAGCATTGAAGTACAGAACCAAGCTGCTAGGATCTGATGTGCCAGGAAAAGATCTTACTATTGGATTCGACATTTACAGGCAACTTAGAGATCAACTCCAGATCAAGGCTAACGGGATAGCTTTTAAAAAGCAGTTCAGACCTTATTCTGAGATTCCAAGGCTATTCCAAGTCACCAATGACGAACAAATCAAAGAGATTGAGCAAAATCTCATTGAACATTTATGTGCTGAATCCCACAAGGATTTCATGAAGAAAGGAAAAAGCCCATTATGGAAAAACCAAGAGTTTTTTTATCAAGCTCCCTTTCAAGAAAAATGAAAACATCAATCCAACAAAAGCCAGTCATTAACGCATGAATCCAGATCATCTTCACCTTGCAAAGAAAAAATGCGAAGACCTTTTGGAATTTGATTTGATAGAGCCATCGGATTCATAATGGGCATGCGAAGCATTTTATGTCAACAAAAGAGCTGAGCAGACAAGAGGAAAACTCAGGTTAGTTATTAATTACCAGCCACTAAACCATTTCCTCCAAGATGATAAATTTCCCATCCCAAATAAATTCACTTTTTTCTCCCACTTAGCCAAGGCCAAATATTTTTCCAAGTTTGATTTAACATATGGATTTTGGCAATTGGGAATCCACCCTGAAGAAAGACCCAAAACGGGATTTTGTATCCCCGATCATCACTTCCAGTGGAAAGTCATGCCCTTCGGGTTGAAAACTGCACCTCCCTTGTTCCAAAAAGCCATGATAAAAATCTTCCAACCCATCCTCCATACCTCCTTAGTTTACATTGATGACATCCTGTTATTTAGTGATACATTGGAAGAACATGTCAACTTGCTTCGTCAATTTGAGGCATTAGTAACACAGTACGGAATCATGCTCTCAGCAAAAAAGATGGTTCTTGCTCAAAAATTGATTTTCTTGGAATGCATTTTGCCCAAGGTGAATACATTCCAGGACCACATATATGTCAGAAATTACCTAAATTTTCAGATACCAACCTCACAACAAAGCAGATCCAACAGTTCTTGGGTGTAATAAATAACGTAAGAGATTTCATCCCAAATATCTCTACATACATTTCACCGCTCACAGAAATGCTCAAGAAAAAGGCACCATCATGGGGAGAGAAACAGGATGAAGTAGTCAGAAAAATAAAGGAGATATGTAAAAATGTCAAGTCTCTCTACATCCCTTCAGATGGAAAGAAGATACTGCAAACTGATGCCAGCCATGAATATTGGAGTGTTGTTCTATTTGAAGAAAAAGATGGCCAGCGGAAAATATGCGGATACGCCAGTGGAAAGTTTAAAGATGCCGAACAACATTATCACTCCACCTTCAAAGAAATTCTTGCAGTAAGGAATGGAATCAAGAAATTCAATTTCTTCCTTATCCATACAGAATTTCTAATAGAAATGGATATGAAGGCTTTCCCAAAAATGATCCGGATAAATTCAAAAATTATCCCCAATCCTCAGATTCTCAGATAGGCTCAATGGTTCTCTCCGTACAAATTTCAAGTCAAGCACCTGAAAGGAAAGGATAATATTCTCGCAGATTTCTATCGCGACCGCAAGAATTCTCAAAAAGATTTTCCCCAGCAAAACTGAAGCCAAGTAGCCACATCTTTATGTTTTCAAATACACCAGGAACAACTTCATTAAAGCCAACAGATCATCCACCGGAGTTGTTCAACCTCATGGATCCCTTTGATCCGTCAATTATTATGGAAAGAAGAACTTATTATGAGCTCTAAGTTTTCCGGCAATATGGAGGATCCATTCTCAAGCCTTATGGTGTCAATCCAGAATATCCGTTCTGCCATATATTCATAGCTCAAGCCAAGGATTTTCCACAAGAGCTACTGTAGTTTTTCTGGTACCTATGCCATCAGTATTATATTTTCATGGAATTCAAATGCAATGTCTTCAAGGATTTTGAAAACATTGCACCAGCCCTTAGAGTATTTTTACTATGGTTCAAGCCTAGAAGATATTGGAAAAAATATTTTAGCGATTCTTACGCAGCAAAAATATTCATGTTTTATAGGCCAGTAAAGATCATTAATGGAAAAGTCCAGGCGCAAGCAGAGGCATCATACTGGTGGAAATTTCCCGTATCTATTTTATCAATGGAGGAAGAATATAGCGAGGCACAAAGAATCCTTTTTCAGCAAAATAGGTGCATCCTAAAAGAGATATGGACAAAAGATTGGGCAAGCTGGAATTATACCAATACCCATCCTCACTGGAAAAGAGTCCGGGAAGCAGCAAAAGAATATCAAACACCATATGAAGTCATCCGAGAAACGATCACTAATGACATTTCCAAATTAAAGTTGCGGATTACATCTCTCAGTCCAAAGGGAAGGAACATAGCAGGGAAGAACCGTCAAGTTCCAGGCGTTACTTCACAAGGTCTTCGAAAAGATGCCTGGAAGACAATCCTACGATCGATAAAGGATAATTATCTTAATCCCTGCTAATCCCACCATAATCCTACATTACCTACCAAAAAACCCTCAAAAAATATCCTACCCATGCCAAGAAAAATTTTCACATCTTTCCATACTATCCAGGCCCCACTTCAACTTGTTTTCACATGCTACCACATGCCCCCACATGCTTCGTCACATGCAGCATAATACTTTCACATGGCGTCACATGCTCCCTCATACTTTCACATACTACACCATGTATATTTCACCCCGTTCACATGTTTTCAGGTATTTTTAGTTGCTTTGCCTAAAGTCCTTCACATGCTGAGAGGGACCCGCTTGTAGATAAGTTTGCCATGTAAGACAGGTTTATTTTATCCGGAAAGTTTTTCTTGTAATAACCTCCTAGTCCTATATAAAGGAGGCCTTGTAGTAGTTGTAGATCATCTTGTAATAATCTTGTAACCTTTGTAAATCTCTTGTGATATATTACATATGAGTGCTTTCTAAATTTCCCTCTTGTTCTTTCTTTCGAATGGATGGAAAGGCCGGTCCATGTATGAAAATAAAGTAAGAATACTCTTTGAAAGTTAGCTTATTGTAGTACGAAAGTTTTCTGAGTTATGAACAGCTAATGTTGGTTATAGTACAAAAGTTTTCCGAGTTGTGTAGCTTGGCAAGTCGTCCCTTATGGGTTGTTGAAGCCAGCCCCTTTTGTAGGAAAACTTTTGCGACTATAAGCAAATTAACTATTTGTGTAGCTTGGCAAGCTGTCCCTTTTGGGTTGTTGAAGCCATCCCCCTTTGCAGGGAAACTTTCGTATCTATGATTTAGTTTGCTTTCTTGGAGTCTCTAACTTTGTTCCTAATACTGTGGTGGCGCAATCAACCATTCAACATCCCAAGGCCCATCTTGCTCGAAATTTTCCACAAGGCCCAAACAGAACCGCATCATGTGTGTAAATAGCCAAAAGTCTCACAACCTATTGTAGCATAGAACAACAATACATGGAACGCAACAGACATGAATAAGATCAACTCTAACCAATGACACGTCCTTCAACAATAGATGTGTTGAGTAAACAAATCCGGCCCGGTGTAGAATACATCCTCATTAGGACTACCAATGGCCTCCAAGTCGATTCTGATCATCCTAAAATAGGTAGATAACCTCCAAAAAGTCCACAATAAGCTATCCATAACGCATACCATCAACTGTCAAACTCTCCACATACCTTTACCATCCACAACCAAGGAACGATATGCGAGAATCCTTCGAGTCTTCAAATCCTTAGAATAGAATAATTTACATGTCTGATCCCAATTCCACCACTCAAATGACTGACACAACCCTCATGTACCATCATATCACAAGATATACTTCCATAATTCTTGTGTGCCAAATAGCCAAAATATGAACATTAGCAATCGATCAACCATGCGACTACCATAATACTAGTCAAGCATCCGCAAGTCCAACACAATGCGCACCCTTCTTAGCGATACCATATATTGCTGGCATACTTCAAAACATCTGAAACCATCTATGATTTCTTGAACTCGTGACCTCCTTCAGAAATTGAACTGCAATCTTGTACAAGGAAATCTCAATCGAACACGTCGCACCGCCTCTATCAGGCCATCATACAAAAAATATGAGAACCCAAATATCAACTCTGAATCACAAACATGACATTTACTCCATCAGCTAGAAACTTCCACTCGACCCCCATTCAAGAGAATATCACAACGTGCAGCAAACTCTTCATGCCGGTAGAAAATATCCATCTCAAGTCATGGTAGAAATCATCGAGAACTCTTCAAAATCCATTTGCACAAACCAAACCATCAGACTGAATCCCTATAACTCAACCAAATCACGCAAATCATGTAAGGCCTCATAAAAATTTGCAACGGAATTAAGTTTTCATGTAACCAACGCTTGCATATGTGTTTGGAAGGTGGTAGATAATAGCTCGCTGCGGTATGGACTTTTTGGATTGTGCAATAAATTAAGGAGTTGGTGGAAATATTTGCAGAAGAAGACAATTCTGCTGTCAGTTCTGCGATCTCAGATCCGTTCGGCGGGCCGCATACCCATCGCGGAGTTGAGCAGGATGAGTTAAATATTGAAGGTAATTTTGCGATCCATTATGCGACCGCATTTCCGTTTTGTGGATTGCACTTCAGTTGCAGATTCAACATGAGAAATTCTGGAGGGTGTTTTGCGGTCCATTTTGCAGTCGTATAACTGGTTTTTGGGCCGCAGACCTGCCACAGACCAGACCCGACCAGCCCAGTTTTGGAGGATGATTTCGCGGTCTCTTATATGGACCGCATACCTGTTCTATGGTGCATTCTACAACCATCGAGTTGAATTTGGAAGGTCCATTTTGTATATTTTATAACCGACTCCATTTTGATTAAGAACTATTGGGGCTCGTTTTGAAGGCAAAAACCTGTTGTTTTAGAAAAGAAAGAGTATCTTAGAGAGAGAGGAAGAAGCTCCAACCACTTTGCTCATCAGTTCTTGTCCAATTTTGAAGATTCAAGGGACGCCACTCACTAGACCATCAACTATCCTGGTAAGACTTTGTCTAAGCCTTCATGCAATTGTATGGGTTTAAGTAGGATGTGGAGTAGGAAAATGGGCCATGCATGTATTGGTATGTGAGGATTTTGAACGCTTATGAATAGATTCTTGTTGAGACTTGTTGAGGGAGGAAGGGAGCACTCTTGTAGAGCTTTGTAGTCAATTTTGCACAGTAGGTGCTTGACGAAATTCCCAAGAGCCTTAAACCATGAGAATCCTTCTAATTATTATTCAATTTTCACTATCTTCCTATAGATTGAAATCGCTAGAAGTATTGGGACGTTGTAGTAATCTAAGGAAAAATCAAGCAAGGTATGTTGGCTAAACTCCATTTCTAGAATCGAAATCCTTTAGTTCCTCGTAAGTTCCAAATGTGGTTTGTTCAAACTTTTGTTCCTACTGTTCCGAATTGCTTTCAATAATTGATATTCCTAAATTATGTACTTGAGTCATGTTCAAATTTCCCTTAATCATATTATGCTCCCCCTTAGAGGGGAAATGCTCAAATATGGTTGTTGTAACTAATGCATAGAATTTGAATTCATGTTTCAATTATAAATCACCATGCTCTCATTTGCAAGTGTTTCCGACGTGTTTGACTTCTTGCATATTCATGAGTTAAAGCTAAAGATATCGTGCTCCCCTTTGGGAAGAGTATTACAAGAATAATTGGTGTATTAATTGCTTGAGATTCTAACTTGTCCTTCAATTGCCAATCAATATGCTCAACTCTTTGAAAGTAATTCAATGTGTTTAAGTCACTCATTACTGATGAACTAAAAGCTATGACTTTTGGAATGTCAATATATTAGTGTTTCTGATAATGATCATTGGGTGTAAATAAATAGATGTGTGAAATATGAAATACGGACATCGTGCCATGAATGAAGAACTCTATGTATGGCCAAGAGAGCCAATCAAATAATGATGTTGTGAGTGGTTAAGAGTGCTAATAAAGCCATATATGGTATGAAAGGCTATGAGATGAATACGTTTATATTTCTATTTCTTTTTTATACAAAAATGCTTTTGGGAGTATCATTAGCGAGCCGAGGAAGGGTGGGTTGTAACGGCCCACACCCGAACTACACGTGCCGGTATAGGAGTTGATTGAAGTTATTCCCCTTAATTGGGATGAGATTGATGCTTTGAGATTATTCCCCTTAATTGGGATGAGGTTTTTACTGGCATTGGATGTCGACTCACACGACAGGGGAGACGACATAGCCGATTGGGTGGTGATCGGACGCCATGTCGCGCCCATGGTGGTTCCTCCTTCTTATTATTGAATTTGATTTGTATCACCACGTCGATCAATATTCACTCGTGGAGAGATGGCTTAGCTGATCAAGCTTGTGATCAGACTCCATGCCTCATGCATGGTGTGATGATCAGTGTCTAATGATCTCCCAACCAAAAATGTTAATTTCTTATTTTTAAAATTATTATGATTTAACTTGGCATTTGGATATCACTGGTTTTTCCTTGTTGCTTTCATGATTTTCCCCTTCTTATATTGGCATTATACTTCATAAGAGGGTATTTAGCTTTACATACTAGTACTATTCCATATGTACTAACATCCCTTTTGTCACGGGCGCTGTATCTTTGATGGTTGCATGTGGTTCCTCAGCAGGCGGCTTTGTTCCTTGTAAGCAGGGAACTGTTCCGGGGCCTTATGTCACTTGGTATTGTACATTGTGTTTGAGGTATAGCCGGGGCCTTGTCACCAGTACTTCTATATTATTCTTGTGTCACACTTAGAGGCTCCGTAGACATGTTGTGGGTGGTGTTCAATTTTGGGTAATGAACTAGAAATGTTTGTATTTGTCAAACATATTTCCCCTCGTAACTATGAACTTGTAATACTTTGGAAATTGTAAACGAAGCTTCTATATGTAATGGATAAAGGTTGTGGTACACGGTTCTCTTCTCATGTCTATTTCTTGCTACTGATTCTTAAATTGTTCATGGGTAAGGTTGGATAGAAAGCGTCAAGAAGGCTTGCTTGACTGGGATGTCTCGGTCGAGTGTCGGTCGCGCTCCCCAAGGTCAGGGCATGATAGATCGCCAAACCCAGGAGTATTGCACAACACCGGTAAAGCCTCACCACCTCCGAAGAACTAAGGGAACCGATCATTTTCATTATCATGCCGATCCAATCTACTACCAAGCTAAACTATTCCTTCGAGTTCCTCCAGAATTTCGTTCAAGTTTGCATCTCTTATTTCTAGTACACCATGATCCTTAATCTAAGGCTTACTCCAAGAGATCCTAGCATGAAACCATGTCGTCTCAAGACCAAAAAGCCACTATATTCCCTCTTATGCACCCAATATTATGCCCACTCTGAAGAGACCTTCTATGAATCTAAAGTTGTTTCCTTCTAACCTCTATGATACAGAAATGTAGAACCACTAATGATACAGAAATACCACAAGGCTCGACACCATCCAATGCAAATCCCAGATCTTAGCCATATACAAGTCCGACAAAATCCTCAAATACCACATATGAATCATGAACTCATTAAAATCTTCTTGAGAGTCATCCACTCTGTTCTAATCTCAAATGTACCTCCAACACAAGCCAAACGACTTGTGCCCCATTAGCACACCAACACCCAAAGAAGTACCCTCACCTTAACGCAACCAAGTGACTCCCCTTTCTTGACACATTACATCCATCACGAATAACAAAGCTAAATCATTTCAAGATTTTCATATATCCATAAAGTGTAATACATCATGCATCCAGAAATTTCCTTGCTCAAGTCATCCTAAAAACCAACCTCTTCAAGTCATAACTAATGCATAACCATGCCTCAAGCCAAAACTAATGTAACAGATAACCATGTAATCAGATCGTCGATAAAAGACTCCCCCATTTTGGCTCAAAGCCATAGAACAGAACATCCGATAACCCACAATACCCTTAGTTTATTACTACCATAATCCCGTACTATAATTCAATTAAATCCTTCATAAACTCATGTAACACAAATCATAAGATACCTCAAATCATCCGCTAAGCTCACATTTATCCTCTTGACAGTCAATCCAACTTCCTCAAGTGATCCAAACTCAACTTGCAACACATATAACCCCACTGGTAGAAAGAAACTCCCCACAAAACATAATAAGAATTGCACGTCCATACACTACCTTGTAGGCGATAATCAACCTGCGTAGCCTCAAACTGGCATCACTCTACACCCCACCATGGTCACAACCAGTATGGAATTGCTAAATCTTCCCGAGTCTAAACTCGTCAGAAAGACATAAGAATCCACTCTACTCCACAAATTAATAACATGAAAGATCCCTATCACTCTCATATCTCAAGACTGTAGAACATGTCAAAACAGGAATCAATCATCCGTTATCCTTTCACAACCCAAGAAAAATTCTTCTCGTCACATCCAAGCCATTTAAGCACATTCCGAAGTCACATCGTTCTCATCATATAGCCATCCAACCACTCACTGAGCCACCAGTCCCACTTTTAGGGACACTACTGGACATATAAGTCCAAAGGTATATACCCACACAATTGAAAACACAGAGCCCAAGCTGCAGCCTAAAACCGGGCTCAAGTCCTTCAGACTGGCCCATTACCATAACACAGAAAACACAACTCGCACCTCATCCATGGAATCACAAGTTGTCAATGCACAACTGATATCGAGCGCTCACATACATACGAGTGAGTGGAAGGAATTCAAAGAGATACGCTTCGAGTTGAATCAATGTCGCACGATAAGGAAAAGAAAGATGGAAAATTTTCCTACACGCCCTGTAGCCTCTCGGAGATAGATATGGATGTTATCTTATCGATCCGCAAGACTCTACTAGTCAGCTGATCATGACTCATAGAACCTATGAACCTAGAGCTCTGATACTAACTTGTCACGATCCAAAATCCAGCTAGTCGTGATGGCACCTAACCCATCCCGCTAGGTAAGTCAAATAATAGTTAACACAACTCAAGTATGAAATATAGGAGTCAATGAGTACAATAACTGAAAATTCATACAAAATACCAAGGATTGGTAGTACAAATCATGAGCTTCTAAGACTTGAATTTACAAAGCTAGTGCGAAATAAATACATCATCTGTTTGAAATATACATAAATAGATTTGCAAATCTAAAGCTAACCGAAACGCAGGTACATCTTCAATGCCAGCTCCCGCCATACACAGCAATATTAGCTCCAAGATCTGCACTCAAGGTGCAAAATTGTAGTATGAGTACAGCCGACCCCAAGTACTCAATAAGTAACAAACCTAACCTCAGGTTGAAAGTAGTGAAGAGCTTGGAAGATAGTCGGAGTGCAACATCAATAATCGATAGTAACATGAGATATGGTAATGCCAGAATATCATAAAATATTATGCCCAGCTCGAACACAGTTACGGGAAAATAGACATGATTTTCAAGTATGAGAGTCAAAGTTCAAATCTTACCACAACAACAACAACAACATACTCAGTAATATCCCACACTGTGGGGTTTGGGGAGGGTAGTGTGTACACAGACCTTACCCTTACCTTGTGAGGATAGAGAGGCTGTTTGCAATAGACCCTCAGCTCAAGAAAGCATAAGCAACACATTAGTGAAAATATAGACAAGAAGGGACAGTACCAAAAAGCCATATAAAAGAAGAATAAAAACAACAAGACAGTAAGGTGATCAACAATGAAACAAAATAATCGTTAGTCATAAAAACCTACTACCAACAGAAAGCGAGACTACGTGCCAATACTACTGTTATAAACACTATAGACTACCTACTATACTACCCTAATCCTCGACCTCCATATCTTCCTATCAAAGGTCATGTCCTCGGTCAGTTGAAGTTGTGCCATGTCTTGCTTAATCACCTCTCCCAAACTCTTCTTTGGCCTACCTCTACCTCTCCGTAGGCCCTCTAATGTCAACCTATCACACCTCCTCACGGGTGCGTCTGTGCTCCTCCTTCTCACATGACCAAACCACCTAAGTCGCGCTTCCCGTATCTTGTCCTCAATAGGGGCCATGCCCACCTTATCCCGAATAACCTCATTTCTGATCCTATCTAACTTGGTGTGCCCGCACATCCATCTCAACATCCTCATCTCTGCTACTTTCATCTTCTGGACATGTGCAATCTTGACTGGCCAACACTCAGCCCCATACAACATCGTTGGTCTGACAACCACTCTTAGAACTTACCCTTAAGTTTTGGTAGCACCTTCTTGTCACACAAAACACTAGAAGCGAGTCTCCATTTCATCCATCCCGCCCCAATACGATGTATGACATCTCCATCAATCTCCCCATCCCCCTGAAAAATAGACCGAAGGTACTCAAAAATCCCTCTTCTAGGGATGACCTGCGAGTCCAGCCTCACATCCCTTCCCCTTCCCCTCCTTGAGTCTTGCCACTGAACTTACAGTCCAAGTATTCTGACTTAGTCCTGCTCAACTTGAAACCTTTTGATTCTAGGGTCTGCCTCCATACCTCTAATTGCACGTTCACACCATCTCACGTCTCATCAATCAGTACAATATCATCTGCAAATAGCATGCACCACAACACCTCTCCTTGGATGTGGCGCATTCGTACGTCTATCACTAGAGAAAACAAAAAAAAAGTTGAGTGTCGACCCCTGATGCAACCCCATCATAACTGGAAAATGGTCCGAGTCCCCACCCACCGTCCTCACTCGGGTATTTACTCCATTATACATGTCCTTAATCAACCAAACGTAGGTAATAGGTACTTCTCTAGCCTCCAAACACCTCCACAAAACCTCCCTCGAAACTTTATCGTATCTTTCTCTCCCTGTACTGCTCCATCAATCTCCTAACAAGGTGGATGGCTTCTGTAGTCGAACGCCCTGACATAAACCCAAATTGGTTCTCGAAAATAGACACAGTCCTCCTCACCTTTAGCTCTACCACTCTCTCCCAGACTTTCATAGTATAGCTAAGCAGCTTGATACCCCGATAGTTATTGCAATTTTGGATATCATCCTTGTTCTTGTATACAGGAACCATCTTGCTCCACCTTCACTCGTCGGGCATCTTCTTCGTTGTAAAAATAACATTCAATAACCTAGAGAGCCACTCCAAGCCTGCCTTGCCCGCACTCTTCCAAAACTCCACGGGGATTTCATCCGGCCCGGTCGCTTTGCCCCCGCTCATCTTACGCATAGCCCCCTCAACTTCATCAACTCTAATCCGCCTGCAATACCCAAAGTCACAACGACTCCCAAAGAGTGCCAAATCACCCAGTATAATGCTCTTGTCCCCCTCTTCGTTCAAGAGACTATGGAAGTGGGTCTGCCATTGGAATCAATTAAACATGTGTTTGTCCAAGATATGTATTTTTAAATCCACAACACCAGATAAGAATTTTCATTTACCAGTTAGCATGAGGAAAGATTATGCCTACAGGTCAATGTATATGACGAGTCATCAAATGTAATATACCGTCTAACATGAGGAAAATACACTTGCATACCTATGTGTCAAATGAACATGTCGAATCATCAAGTGTCATATTACCGTCTAGCATGGGGAAAATTCATCTCTATGCCTACATGACAAATATACATGTCAACTCAATATCATCACAGTGAAATCAGCAAGAATTAACCACACTTAGTGCACTGACGGTGCCTGGCTCAAGGCCCTCACCATCATACACAACAACACTTAGCATTGTAGGTGCCTGACATAAATGCCCATCACCTAAAGCACATATATAAAACATGGTGCCTGCGCCCACTGCTAGTATGTCAGGCTCCGGAGGGGCGGATCCTGCCAAAGCGCTAATCATAATCACATAGCCTAATTGTGGGGCGTGCTGCACGCATAGCCTCAAAATTGGTAACACTTAGCCCAACGCGGGGCCTGACATATGCACCACCTCAATATCTATATAAATATTGCGGCATGCAACCCGATCCAACATAACTCACAACATGGCTCTATGGCCCACATCAGTCATCAATCCGCTCAAGTCTTTATATGTCAACATTTCATAGAACATAAACTAATTATATAACACAGAATATCATAATATGCCTCAAATACAGCTCAAACTTGTGCCACATACAAAGACACCAATAACATGTGAGATAGCATGTCAAGAATACACAGAGGTAGAGATATAACATGCAGATATAACTATCATGACAGAAACAATATGACTACAGCTAAGGCAAATAGCACAACATGGCAAAAATAGCCCTATCATGTCTCATTAATTAAACAAATGACCTATACATGATTTCTAGGATGAATAATATCTCACATAGTCATATAAATGGAGAAAACAGGATATCAAGGAAGCATGAAAACAACCAACGCACATAATAGCCTAAGAACTATCAGGATCATGAACACCTCGGTGCACGCACACACGCCCGTCACCTAGCACGTGTGTCACCCCCAATCCATCTTAATAATCATAGTTCTCAGGGATAATTGCCCTCAAATCCAAGTTTATATATATTACTTACCTCGAACAGGCCAAATCAAATGTCGAGCAAGCCAAATATTAAAACAACTCGAAACTAGACAAAGCAACTCAAAAATATCAAGTAATGCTATAGGAAACAAACTTAAGCGATAAAGGTCGAATCATTAATCAAATATTAAAAGTCAACTAAAAAGTCATTTGAATACAAGTCCAACCGTACAAATTTCATCCAATTCCGACTCCGAATCAATGTTCAAAACCCAGTTATTCACTTTAGGAATGTTTAGATAAATACCCTCCAATTTTTCTATTTGATTCATAATCAAAATGCCAAAATCGAATATGGAATCATGTAAAATAATCAAATACGAATAAAAAATACTTGCCCTAATCCATGTGGTGAAAAACTCTTCAAAATCACCCAAAATTGAGCTCTAAATCCCAAAATGTAATAAAATGAACCAACCCTCGAATGTATAGAAGTCTGCCAGCATTTTCGCATATGCGAACCATAGGCTGCTTCTGAGGGCGTCACATCTGCAACAAAATCCCACTTATGTGGAGACAACTGAAAATCCGAACTCTTGCACATGTGGACAACTTTCTGCTTTTGCGACAATACAGGTGCGAGGAATATTCGCTTTTGCGATGTTCCTACCTAGACTGCCTTCCCACTCCTGCACGCCAAAATGCGCATTTGCGACTCCGTATGTGTGCTTCTCATCCGCATATGAGCTCATCACATCTAAGCCTATGCCTCCTTTGCTGTTTCTGTAGCTCCGCACCTATGCCCAAACTTCCGCAGGTGTGACCACACCAAATCCCTGCCAGCCAGCAATAACCAACATGCCCCAAAATGACCCAAAATCAATCCGAAACACACCCGAGGCCCTTGGGACCCCGTTCCAACATATCAACAAGTTTCAAACATAACAGGGACCTACTCGAGGCCTCAAATCACGCATAACAACATCAAAACCTTGAATCGTCTATCAAGATAAATCTCTTAAATTCATAAACTTCAAACTTCGAACCAAGCATCCGATTCAGGCCTAACGAATCAGGAATAAACCCAAATTTTTCATACAAGTACCAAATGACATATCAAACCTATTACAACTCTCAGAACAACAATCCAAACTCGTTAACATCGAAGTCAACTTCCGATCAAACTTATAAACCTTCCAAACCTTCAAATTTCCAACTTTTACCAATTAGCGCCGAAACCTTCTCGAAACATCGAAATGTAAATATGGGCATACGTCCAAGTCCAAAATCACCATCCAGGCCTAAGAGAACCATCCAAACTCCGATCCGAGGTTAAATTCATATAACTCAAATTGGTCAATTCTTCCAACTTTAAGCTTCCAAAATAAGAATCATTCTTCAAAATAAATCCCGAACCACTTGAAAACCAAAATCCACGATACATACAAGTCATAATACACCATATGAAACTACTCAAGACCTCAAACTACCGAACAAAGTGCAAGTGCTCAAAGCGACTGGTCGAGTTGTTACAAAAGACTAAGTGCAACAATGACAACTCAGGACAAAGACATAAATGTATATACAAGGGAAAGATATCACAATGTAATTCATGTCTATCATCCTCGCCTGCACGGAAACACCCTTCGTGCCATGACCTCTCATCCTCACATTATAATATAAAAGCAATTGCACGGCATCACCCTTCGTGCTTTTACTCTCTTCCTCACATGATAATGTAAAATAATGGCACACCATTATCCTTCGTGCATAATAATGTATATGAAATGGCACGACATCACTATTCGTGCTTTACACTCTTCCTCACATGATAACGATATCACCCTTCGTGCTTTACACTTTTCCTCACATGATAATGTATATGCAATGGCATGGCATCACCCTTCGTGCTTTACACTCTTCCTCACCAAGCATATGTATATGAACGACAAGCAAGGTAGGAAGCATGGATGCCATCAAGAACAGTGGTTAAGCAAATGCACCACATGAACATCAATCACAGCTCTAAAACCAATAAACACTTCAATAAACCTCGAGAACCTTATTGTTCAAGTATCTCGACAAAGCTCAAACATGCTTTTCAACGTAAGAATGGAACCCAAGTACTTCCGAATTACGGTCATAAACATGTAATTGTGATTAGGTATAGTGATGATCGAATTTATCACATCAACAGTTTCACAAGGAGTTGGTCAAATTTAATCAAGTTATAATAAGCTGAATCATGTTTTGTAGCATTGAAATTCATATTCATACTACTATAGAAGTCAAGTAAAACATGAGGCAAGAAAATCACATATTCCAACAAGGCACAAAGAATCGTATAATATACTCTGAGCATGAATAACCCTAGCACATGTTTGTACGCTCGTCACCTCGCATATACATCACCCCATCATGTAGCAAGTTATATTATTTTATAAGGAAAAAATACCTCAACAAAGCTAAGCAAGACACTTACCTCAAAGAAGCTAAACCAAAACTCTAAGAAGCCCTTTCCTATGTGAAACAACCTCCGGACGGCTCGAATCTAGCCAAAATAACTTAAAATCATAAATAAAAGCCATTAAAACGATTCCTAATAATAAAACTTTGATCTTTAACTAAAATAAAAAAATTCAACCCCAGGCTCGCACCCTAGAATCCAACAAAACTCATAAATTCCGAATACCCATTCCGATACGAGTCCAACCATGCTAATTTCATCCAATTCTGACCTTAAATCGGCCTTCAAATCATCTATTTATGATTTAGAAAAGTTTTTACTAAAATTCTCAATTTCTTCAATTTGATTCATCAAACAATTGCTAAATTCAAGGTTGGAATCATGAAATATAAACAGTTTCGAGCCAAAAATACTTACCTAAATACAAGTAGTGAAAATGCCCTCGAAAATTGCTCAAAATCGGGCTCTTAAACCTTGTGAGAAAAAGTAACTAAATTCTGAAACAAGTAAAAATGCAGCAGTTGTTCCAGCCTGAATCAGATCCTAGATGATCCCAAAACTCATGTTTGATAAGCCCAACATAGTCCTTGCGAGATTACACCCAAGACAGCCTTTTGAATCACCCAATTTGGCCTTAAAATGAGTGAGATATGATGTTTTGAAATTTTGAAGAAAGTCTGAAAATTTCAGGGACATAAATGGTATTTTTATAATTATTTACACGAGAAAAAAACCAGTACTAAAAAAATCTTCGTTTTAGCACCCAAAACTCATTTGAAGCCTCCCATATACAAAATATATACATATGAACAATAAAACACGCTATGAACCTGCTTGCACACTCAAAATACCAAAAAACGGTCATCTAGACCGGATATTGACCATGGTCACTTAACTAATTTCTTCACCAATGATCCAATACGCACTCGAGCTCATCGGGACCCATCCAATCATACCAACAAGTACAATATATTATTTGAACTTATCCAAAGCCTCAAAACACCCATGGGAATATCACAACGAAGAATCGAGGCTTAAACCGTATAGAATTTCTCTTAAGTTGTTAAATCTTCATTCTTTCAAAATAGTGTCTGAATCATACATAATCACTTCAGATTACTTCCAAACTTTGCACACAAGTTAAATTCAACTATATAGACCTATCCAAAGTCTCAGAATACCAACTGGAATCCTATAACATCAAAGTCAACTCTTGGTCAAACTTATGAACTCTTAAGTTCTTCAAATGTCGACTAATAGTGCGGAATTCTTCTAGGAGCCTCCGGAACAAAATCCAAACGTACGTACAAGTTCAAAATTATCATACGAAGCTATCCAAAGAATCAATACCTGATTCTGAGTCCGTTTACCCAAAAGTCAAACCTTGGTCAACTCTTCTAATTTAAAGCTTCCAAATCAAGAGTCATTCTTCGAAATCAATCTCGAACTACTAAAAAAACAAAACCAACCATACACTCAAGTCATAACATCATATGAAGCTACTCAAAGTCTCAAACACCGAAGCAAACGCTAAAACTCAAAACGACCGATAGAGGTTAAAAAAAGTATTATATTAGAAGTCATAGTGCAAATTAATAATACTTAGTAGTGGATAATCTAACAAAGAAAAAGAAAGAACATAAATTATTTGATGACTATTTGATTTTCTTCCTTTAATACTCGACATGATTAATATTCTTTAATAGTGTCTGCATATCGTACACGTTCTATACTAATTAAGGTATAATAGGCATTAAATGGTGAATAATTTGTATGGTTAGTGATATATTCTGTTATAAGGATGTATAGGGTAAACTTAGTTTACATTAAATGAACGAATGACAACATGAGATGTGGAACTAAAGAAAGGTAGAAAGTAAATTGCGTAGAAACCAGTACCGGGAACAACAGATGCAATTGACAACGGGCTGACCTCGAAGGGAATATGATAAACGTGAGAAGAATCAACTTGCCATCGGAGATCATTCAAAGAAGAATATTCCCTTGCATTAAATGAGCAGTCGTTGCAGAGAATATTTTCATTCATGGCCGTCATTTAAGAGGGGCTTGATCCTAGGATCTTGTTTTCCTAGGTGTAAATAGTAGACTCAACAGCTATAAATAGTAGACTCAACAGTCATTGTAATGGAGAAAATTCTTTGCAAAACTTATGCTACATTCTATTCTCAAGCTAAACCAAATAACTTTACTTGCTTTTTATATTGTTCTTACTTCTATCCTCAGAGGAATTGCTAGCGAAGCCAAACCTGTCATTTCCTTTGATTTTAGCGCTATGTATTATTTTTAATCTAGTTTATTTACTATTTTGGATCAAATCAGTTCGCCTGTCTGTAAACCATTTAATAAATTCAACTGTACCATTTTACAGGTAAACAATTTAGCGCCCACTATTGGGCTTAGACAGTTGCGTAATTGAGTTGGTCCTTGCATATATTAATAACTTGTTTGATTTTTTGCTTCTTAGCAAAAAATCAAAAATGGCAGTTAACGATGTCAACATCGCACACAACTTTGAGGGACATGAAAATCTACCTCAACACGAGGATTGAATCAGCGCCACCCGCAACGAGGGGGATGAGGCAACCCTAATACGTGAAAAACAATACCCTCAACATTTACGGGAGCCAACTCCTGATGATGCAGAAGACAGACACATTGCGGAAAACGGTAAGAATCTTGAGGGAACAACAAAAGGCTATCATGGGCCATATCTCAAGGTAGGACCAGGTCATGACAGAAATAAAGCAAGCATTGTCGGGCGCTTCTAGCAACGCAGACGGAAGAGGTCCAGCTCTGCCCAGTGTCCCTGCAAATCAGACAGCTCAAACAGTTGATAAGAATACCCCTAGGGTGAGGTTAGCTTTGATGGTGCCGGGTGGACCGGTAGCGGATCCTGTAACGACAACGGTAATGATCCCTTCAAAATCAAACTCATGAGATTCACGAGGGAGATAAATGGGTGAGGGATCAAAATAGGAAGGAGTTTCACGCCCGAATGGAACAGATTCTATGTGTACTGCCAGTTTTGAAGGGCCTGCATTAAAAAAAACATACTCAGTTTCCGTTCAAACCAAGCGCAACATCGGAGTTAATCCTGAAGAGGTTTATGATGCCAGACATACCAAAATACGATGGGACTTCAAACCCTCAGCAGCACATCACAACTTACACAACAGCTGTGAAAGGGAATGATTTGGCTAAACACGAGATCGAATCGGTTCTGATGAAAAAGTTTGGAGAAACCTTAGCCAAGGGGGCCTTGACATAGTATTTGCTTTTACTCGAGCATTCAATTGACTCTTTTGAAAGTCTTGTAGATTCATTCATCAAGGCCCATGCCAGGGCCAAAAAGGTCCAAGCCAGGAAGGCGGACATATCTAGGATCGCACAAGGTGAGTTCGAATTGCTCTGGGAGTTCGTTATTAGATTTTAGAAAGAGAGAAAGTTGTTATCGACCATACAAGATGAATGGGCAGTGGACGCATTCACTAAGGGTTTGAACCCTAGGAGCTCCCACGTCTCCCGAAAGTTGAAGGAAAGCCTGCTCGAATTCTAAGCGACGACATAGGAATATGTCCAAACCGCTATGAATTATAGAAGATGATCAGCTCGGGTTCCCAACATCAACCAAGGGTGACACAAAGAAAAGAACCGGGATAAGTTCAAGGATGATTTTGATGTAGATTGGTGATCTTCTAAAGGTCGCTTTTTTCCTTACGAGAGAGCTGAGGTACACGGCAGTAAAGGGTTTCGGTCCTCGGATAGGTTCGCTCCCGAAAGAAGAACTAACCATGGTTGGAACAACAGATCGTTACAAGGAAAAGAGGTATCAGGGACCAGGGATTCCACTTATCCCATGTTGTCAGATTACAATTCAACATCAGCGTCGTGGAGTTGGTATCGGCGGTGAGGAATATCAAAGAAGCACGATTACCGAAGCCAATGACATTTGATCCCAGCCAGAGGGATCCCAACTTATGATTCGAATATCATGGGACTCACGACTAGAGAACTATGGACTGCTGGAATCTACATGAGGAGGTGGCAACGTTGTTGAAGAACGGCCATCTCAGGGAATTTTTGAGCAACTGAGCCAAGAACAATTATGGCCGCAGCTGAGACAACGCAAAACTCTCGAAGAGTGGGGAAGACCCTCCTCAGTTGATTGTCAACATGATTTTCGGAAGGAATGAATCAACGGTCTAACCTTCTCGGCGTCCAAGAAGACAAAAGTATCGGTGACCCACAACAAGAGACTCTGGGAAGTCACCGAAGATGACATCACCTTCACGGAGGAAGATACCGACGAACTTCTTCTGCCCTATAACGATGCCCTAGTACTTTCTCTTAATGTTCTAGATTTCAAGATGAAACGTGTTTTGTTTGACCTAGGAAGCTCAACCAGCATCGTTCAATGGAGAGTGCTGGAACAAGCCATATTAATCGGAAGTATCATTCCGGCAACAAAGCTCCTCGCCGGTTCAACTTGGCAAGTGTGACAACCCGAGGTGGGATTCTGCTGCCCACGAATGCCGAAGGGGTCACGAACACCTCCTTATTAAAGTGGTGGACGGTGACATGGGCGACAACATAATTCTCGGTAGACCATGGTTACATGAGAAGAAGGTCGCACCACTAGCATATCACCAACTGTTGAAATTCCTGACCCCGGAAGGATTAAAACAGATAACCGGAGATTAACCGATAGCAAGAAAAATGAACACACTGTCGATTTCCAGTAATAAAGGGAAAGAGCCCAAGAAATAGCAATTACAAGAACTAGCGCCTGCTCCTGTGCCAAGTGAAGATGATAAGGGCAAGGATTTGTCGGAATTCCACCAGGTACCAAGATACTTTTAGGTACCAGAAGAGACATACGCGACCAAATACACAGCAGAAGAACTCGAACAAGTGGCTTTGTTTGAGGAATTCTTGGAGAGAAAGTTTCACTTGGGAACAACACCAAATCCCAACGCAGGTAAGGATTTATTAATTTTCTTAAAGCTAACGTTGATTGTTTTGCATAGTCGCACTCGAATATGACAGGTATCCCACTAGAGGTGTTCGTAACCCAAGCGTCCCTCCAGTAAGGCAAAAGAACTGCCTGGTAGCCGAGGTTAGAAACAGGTTTATTAAGGACGAGGAAACATGACTACTTGACATCAGTTCAATATGGGAGGTAAAGTATACCGAATAGTACCTCCCGAATGGTTAGCTAATATAGTTTTTTTTCGAAAAAAAAATAACAAGTTTCGAATGTGCATAGATTATAAAGACTTAAATAAGGCGTGCCCTAAAGACTCGTTCCCATTGCCAAACACTGATCAAATGATTGATGCAACGGCCACGAGTTAATGAGTTTCCTTGATGCCTATTTCAAGTATAATCAAATCAAAGATGAACCCGGAGGATCAGGAAAAAATTTTGATCATAATGAACTTTTGTATATATTTTTAGAATGTGATAACCCTTCGGGTTTAAAAATGCCGGAGCCACTTGTTAGAGGCTTGTGAACAAAATGTTCAAGAAGCAAATAGGTAAAACGATGTAAGTGTAAATATATGACATATTGGTCAAGTCTTTGAATGCAGGTGATCGTTTAAAGAACCTACAAGAAACCTTCGATATCTTGAGGAAGCACAACATCAAGCTCAACCCGGAAAAATGCGCGTTCGGAGTAGGCTCCGGTAAGTTCTTTGGTTTCTTGGTTTCACAAAGGGGGATCGAGGTGAATCGCGATAAGATCAAAACCATCAAGGCCATCCAGTACCAACAGACATGCGTAGAAGAAGTACAGAGGCTAACCGGAGGATTGGTCGTTTTAAGCAGGTTCATCTCTCGATCCTCGGAAAAATGTCATCACTTCTTCTCACTTCTGAAGAAGAAGAACAATTTCGAATGGACCCCAAAATGTCAGCAGGCCTTGAAAGACCTTAAATGTTATTTATTGAGCCCCCCGCTGCTATCAAAGCTGGGGGAAGGTAAACAATTGCTAATATACCTAGCAGTCTCAAAGGTAGCGGTAAGTATCGTTCCAGTCAGGGAGGATGAAGGTACGCATTTTCCTGTCTATTATGTTAGCAAAATTTTGTCAGGAGCGGAGATTCGTTATCCGCACTTTAAAAAAACTAGCCTTAGCTCTCGTAGTCGCCTCTCGAAAGCTTAGAGCTTATTTTCAGTGCCAGCTGATAGACGTTGTGACAACCTTCCCCTTGCGGAATGTTCTTCACAAGCCTGAGTTGTCAGGCCGGTTGGCCAAATGGGCAGTCGAAGTTAGTGAGTTTGATATTAAATACAAGCCTAGAATTACGATCAAATCACATGTTTTGGCTAACTTTGTGGCCGATTTTAGTCCTGGGTTATCGCCCCTGGCTACTAAAGAAGCAGTGCTGGTGTCGGAAACGACATCAGTAGTTTGTACCTTGTCCGCGGATGGAGATTCCAATGTGAAAGGGTCCGGGCTCGGGGTGGTCCTAATCACGCCTTCGGGGAAAACCATGAGGTAGGCCATAAAAACTGCTTCGCTGACTAAAAATGAAGTCGAGTATGAGGCTTAAGTTGCAGGACAAGAATTGGCCCGGGGACTTGGCTCCAAGATCATAGAAATCAAATGTGATTCCCAACTAGTAGTAAACCAAAGTGTACGAGATTTTTGACACGAAGGATAAAGGCATGCAACAGTACGTGATTAAAGCTCAAACACTTCTTGCACGATTCTGGGAGTGGTCGATCACACACATCCCGAGAGAAGAGGATATATAAGCAGATGCACTGGCCAATTTGGGGTCGTCCAAGAAAATGAAAAAGGATCTGACTCCGCTACTATCTTTTAACTTATGCATTCGGTACTGGATGTGAACGGCTATTGTGAATTAAATACAACCAACCGGGTCTGGGGCTGAAGGAATGAGTTCATCAATTATCTTCGGCATGGCAAGTTACCCGAGGACATGAAGGCGTCCTGGGCACTATGCAGCAAAGCCACTCGCTACAGCCTCTGGGTGGACAATTATATAGGAGATCATTCTAAGGCCCGTTGGCCCAATGTTTAGGAGCCTCGGAGGTGAACTGCGTGATGAGAGAGATCCATGAAGGAATTTGGGGGAACCATTCCTGTGCAGATTCATTGGTGCTAAAGCTAGTTAAGGCAGGATACTACTGGCCCTGAATGGAGCAAGACGCAAAGGCGTTGGTTCAGAAATGCAACAAGTGTCAGCGCCATGCACAGTTGGTGCACCAACCGGTGGAAATCTTGCATCAGGTACTGTCCCCATGGCCATTCATGAAATGGGGGATGGATATAGTTGGTCTGTTGCCACCGGGTCCTAGAAAGGTAAGATTTTCTTTAATTTTAACCGATTACTTCACTAAATGGGTTGAAGCGGGTCCTTACCAAAAGATCCTCGAGCACGACGTGACCAACTTCCTATGGGAACACATAATTTGTCAATTCAGAATACCAAAGGAGATTGCCTGCGATAACGGACCGCAGTTCATAGGCTCCAAAGTCACAAAGTTTCTTGAAACTATAAAAAACAAAAGAATTACCTCCTCACCATACCATCCGAGCGCTAATGGACAGGCAGAGTCAACCAATAAGGTAATTATCCAAAACCTCAAAAAGAGGTTAGAAGCTGCTAAAGGCAAGTGGTCTGAAGAGTTACCAGGCATTCTATTGGCATACCAGACAACGAAAAAATCAAGCATGGGTGAGACATATTTCTCTCTCGTATACGGCACGGAAGCTCTAATCCCGGTAGAAGTGGAAAAACCAAACTTACGGTTCTCCCGAACAGATAAAGAAGCAAACAATGAGGCATTGCTGGTGAAGCTGGAACTGCTATATGAACACAAGGACTTGGCGCACGTGAGGATGGTGGCTCATAAGCAAAGGATGGAAAGGTACTATAACCGAAGGGCCAATCTCCGCTACATTATAGTAGGAGACTTGGTTTTAAGGAAAGCGACTCAGAACACTCAGGAAATCAACGCTAGGAAACTAGGTCCAATATGGGAAGGCTCCTATTGGGTTTCAGCTGTCATTAGTAAGGGATCATACGAATCGGAGAATAAAGATCGAGTCAAATTGCCCAGCAATTGGAACGTGACTCACCTCAAACAATATTATTACGGATGGATCCTACCTATACTGAAAGTATGTGCTGCACTCTTTTTTGCTTCGACCAGTTTTTGTCCCAATCGTGTTTTTCTGGCAAGATTTTTAACGAGGCAGCAACGTAAAGCATACTATGAAAGAAGCATCATCGGCCAAATTAAGACCTTTAAGTGGCAAGACATTGAGATCATAAACCACTATGGGATGGTTAGATAATCTTTGGCTCGATAGCAAGTTCCTAATGGGAAACAAAACTTGTCGCGAACCAAAGACTATCCAACCGTTCACAAGTGTTTAACCAATGTAGCAAGACCTCCAGTGTTCCAATTCGCATACTTCACATTCAAACACTAGGGGGATAGTATTGGATACAGCAGCAAGGATGTCACGAAAATCGGGACTACGAGACTTGGGAACAATAATGTCTTATCAGGACCCGAGACTACATGGCCAGCCTCGTAGAAACAAGTTGTACAAGTTAGCCACATGTATTGGCAATTTCTTTTCTTTAGCAATCGAATGCTTATGTACTTTTAAAGATAGAAGGAATAATTTAAAGTCCTTTTGTTTTTATCTTGTTTCTTGTCCAAGCGATGAGTTAATTTTATCATTCAAAAGTTAACCAAAAACTTCCAGTGCTTGTGCCTGAATGAACAGGAGACGTCCTCTTCAAGAGCACCGTAAACATATGAGAGTCCTCTATTATGAAACCCTCATAGTAAAGGGTTAGTTCCGGAAGGGTTTATGCCTGGAACATAAAGCTATTAGACGAAATACACCCGAAGCCTTATCTAATTTGATGCAAAAAAAATAAAACTTTGCGCACTTAAGCAAAAGTTCTCTTGATTTATCAAAATGACAAACAACATAAGTACAAAAAAAAAAAGGAAAATAACAAAAGGAAAAAGGGAAAATGTAAACATTATCGCCACCAGAACTCGGGGAAGAGAGGCATCTACCACCCCCCCCCCTCCTCGGAGAAGTGGGCTGATTAGCCGCCGATACGGGACCTGGGCCTTCATCATCATTCTTCTCAAGTTCCTCCTCAGTTCCCGAATACTTGGAACCGGTACTCAAAGAGTCAGTTGCTTCAGGCTTAACTGGGAGATGTTCTTGAGCAGTTAACTCCAGTGCTCGGGCCTTGGCGATTTCATCATAAATATCAATGATACCCGCTTTGTCCTCCTCCAAGGTTTTTCTCCTCATATGATCGTACGTCATTTTAAAGAGAAGGAATCCCCTTGGTGTTGGAGATTTGCCTTAAGTTTATCAACCTCGGCCAAAAGCTCGTCCCTCTCGGATCTCGTGGCAACAAGGCTAGAATCAAGATCACGGATTGTGGAAAAGTGAAGTTGGCTTTGATCCATGATTTTCTTTAATTTCTCCTCCATCCTGGCCGGCTTCTCCTCGGTGATATTAGCCTCCTCGAGTTTGGAGCTCAAGGCTGCCTTCAAATTATTCACCCGTTCAACGGAAGCAGACATGTGCTCGACAGCTGCAAGAACAGTATCCTAAAGCTCAGCCCACCTAGCCTTATCATCTTGAAGTTGTGCATGTAATTGAGTGGCTTCTTGGCTGTGGGCCATCACTTCCTGCTCACTCTACTGCAACCGGGCCTCAAGCTCGGCCGCTTCGGCAGCTTTTTCCTCCATCAGCAGGATGCGCGCCGCAAGTTGATTCCTTTTGGCAAACAGTTGATCCCATTCGGACATAAGCCCCTCTTTATCAAGGATGAATCTCTGAAGGCCTCGAAAGTAAGGAAGTTGATATCAAAGTCAGAAACCTTATTAAGCAGATTAGTACAGAATAAGCAGTAAGAGAACAAGTACAGTACCGCTGCTGCATTGTGAATGGAGTTATTCAACATACATTCCCGTGAAAGGGAGTGTATCTTCTTCTTATAAGTCAGCATATTCAGGTAGTTGGCCAGCTCCACCGGCCTAGACAGCAGATGGCACCCCTTTGAAACCGAGAGAGTGACACTCCTCCTCTCTCAGGAATCTGGAGAAGGGGGGTGAATAGTTGTGCCCAAAATTCACATGGTTATGGGACTGGGGAGGAGAAACATCCTCTTCTCCAGCGTCTGTGGCTGGTGGAGAAGATGCAACAGATGGTGATGGCAAACGTGTAACTGATGTAGAGAGGCAAGAATAGGTTGAGAAGTAGTTGTAACATGAGCAGTGCTAATTAGTGGTTGATCATTAACCAAAGGCAGAAGAGGTCCGAATTCTGATCTCCTGGGACCAAAAACATCAAAGGGGACAGGACAGCGGGAATTGGAATTATCAACCAGATCCATCTCGCCCCATAGTGCTCGAACCTCTTCATTGGTTGGTTCTAAAGGCTCTCCCATTTGAGCACTCGGTTGAGCTGATGAAGATCGTTGTCTTCATTGAAGGGAACCGCTCCGAGTGAGAGGCAGCGATCTAGCAGCCTCCGTAGGATCGGCCAAAACCTCAACTTCGGGACAAGTAATAGAACCATATGGGAGTCCTGAATCAAACAAAAGGATATGGTTAGCAAGTTTACTTATGTACATTTAGAGGAGGAAAGTAGAAGGACTCATTTTACCGTGGTTCTTAGCCTTCCACCCACATTTGGGGGCTATCTCCTTCCACCGACGGGTTTCTGGCATAGTAATATCCAAAATCTTCTGAATCCATTGGTCCAGGCTTTTAACCCATGGTGGTGTCCACCGAACAACCAAAACAACATAAACAAAGAGGTCAATAATGACGGGAAGCAGTCTTTTTACGAGTGAAAGATATGAATAAATCACAAACTTATGTGCACGGCTCCATGATTTAGGAAAGGATGGAGTTGTGGTCGGGCTGATATCCCTAGCAGTAATAATGACAAACCGCTCCATCCATATGCGGTCATTGTCATCATCCACGCTGGTAAGAAGGGCATGATGGCCATGTTTACAGAAATTTATTACTCCCCCACGGAAATTTTAGGGGAGTAGAGGTTCATCATATGTGTTAGGGTTAGGGTTTTCTCCGTCTCCATGCACAGCCGGCATAGACAAGCCACCATTCGCCATACAGAAGGGCCTACTTGTACCAAGAAGACCTGGTACCGGTTGCATAACTCCAAGATCACGGGGTCAAGTCCCCTGCTCAAAGAAAACGGCCCCAAAGTGAATGGGTACGTATAGACATACGTAAAACCTTTTCTTGGTGTAGGTAACCCGCTCCACCAGGTCAGGAGCGATGATGGTTAGGTCTACGCAGTTACAGTCCTCCTTCACAGTAGGAATACTAGAAGAGCGAATAGAAGAAGGATACCTGCTAACAGCCCAAGTCCGAGGATGCACAAAGGGAAACTTCTCTTGGAAGTCAACCTCTTTATCTTTGCTTCTCTTCGGGCCTCCACCGAAGAGAAGACCAGGGTTCTCAAAAGACTCAGTAAAAGAAGCCATAACAGTAAGAAGATGATGGAGTTTTTGAAGAAAATCGGAAAAAGGTGAATGCAGAAGAAGGTTAAGTGCAAAGAAGGTAAGACACTTATGAAAATCTTGGAAGTGAATGAGGTAAGATGATGAATATAAGTATAGATATAGACGGCAAAAATCATGGTCATGATTACCTCGAGAACCGGAGAAAAATATTGCTAAATCGTGCGGAAACACGTGTTCGGGGTATTAAATGCGACAAGACATGCATCTTTTCAAGCGTCAGAGACTGTTCAGAAGGTTTTCAGAAGATTTCCATCCAAGAAAGGATCTTCACCAACTTCCCAGTGACATAAAGATATGCCACTAGAAAGGAGGGGGACTATCTGTATAGGGTAAAATTAGATTACATTAAATGATCCAATGATATTATAACACGTGGAACCAAAGACAGGTAGAAAGTAAACCGCGTAGCAACCAATACCAGGAACAACAGATGCAATTGACATCGAGCTGACCCCGAATGGAATATGATCAACGTGGGCAGAATCAAGTGCTTGCCATCAGATAACATTCAATGAAGAATATTCCTTGGCATTAAATGAGCAGCCGTTGCGGAGAATATTTGCATTCATGGCCTACCGTTACATATTCATCAATGGCCCTCTTTATTGTCATTTAAGAGGGGCTTGATCCTAGGATCTTATTTCCCTAGGTATAGCTATAAATCGTAGACTCAACAGCCATTGTAAGGGAGGAAATTCTTGGCAAAACTTATGCTACATTCTATTCTCAAGCTAAACCAAATAACTTTACTTGCATTTTGTATTGTTCTTACTTTTGTCCTCGGAGGCATTGTTCCCGGAGCCAAACCTACCGTTTCCTTTGATTTTAACATTAAGTCTTATTTTTAGTCTAGTTTATTTAATATTTTGAATCAAATCAGTTTGCTTGTCTATAAATCACGTAATAAATTCAACTGTACCGTTTTACCGGTAAACAAAGGGACCTCTCTGTCTTATTTAAAGATATAAATATTCTGATTTTCCCTTTGAAAAACTTGATCACATACATAATCCATTGAGATAGAAATGCAAATCGCATGAAAACAATTGCACTAAGAAGTTAAATTGAAGGGAAATTGTTGAACAAATAAAGTAAATCAAAGGGACTACCTTAAATGCTTTTTCTTCAAATAGTAGAAAAGCCATATATCCAAAAACCGATAGAAAGTTTCTTTGGTCCCCCTTTTGTATATTAGCGTACTTTGACTCCAAGATCATTAATTAATACCTATATTACTTGCACAAGTTATGGAAGAAATTCAGATCAGAAATACGAGCAATCACCTACCTCGAGACCAACAAATTAAACCGGCAAAGTCGGGCTTCATCGAACTTATAAGGTATTAAATTTAGAAAATAAAATATTCAGTCTGACAGCCCTTCAAATGAGGCTTCAAGGGAAAGAAATATCCCTTTGTTGAGAAATTTTTTATCTGGTAAATTCTAAATTAGAACAACCTTACCAAGTCTCTTATTAACAATATATAAAATAGTCGGATTGCAGATTAATTTACGGTGTACAGCTCCACAATCTACATTCACTTATAACATAAAAGCCATTCGCTAATTAGATAATAAACTGAAGATCATAAAAAAAAACTTCTTAACTTCTTTTTTTAAGCTGCTGAAGAATTCTATTATATTCTTATAAATCAGAATTATATTCGTTAGACATGCTCAAAACATGCATCTACCTTGAGCCCTGCAAATTAATAGAACAACATACCAAGTCAAGATTGATGAATACATGAAACGATAAGATCTACCAAAGACTTGAAATTTGTCCTATTAGCCATCTATACAAGTGGCTCCTTCACTGCAAATAAAGAAGTTCTTCATTTACTTGCAAAATGATTTCAATCAATAACACTATTAAATGAGATCAAAAGTTATAATGCATGTATAAAATTGTTGGGATATTAATTTGTAATTCTTGTAATAATTAATGATTAAGCATACCTTGTTAAGGTAGCAACTTCAACACAGGGTGAATTCTTCCAAACATCAAAATGTGTTCTTAGGATTCCCCTTGCTTTATCCTTGAGATGTGAAGGACAATCTGCTTGAAGCACCGTGCAAAGCTTTGACACAGTTTTAACTTTCAACATCTCCTGAAGCACTCCACTTGTTGCAGAATACTTGGAAATCAACGAAAGAATTGACATGGCTCGTACATCTGCAGTGGGAGTCACTTTTAGAATCCTCTTTGTGATCATAGCAATTCCAGCAGCATGACTAAGAAGTTGTGCTCTTCCATCTGCACAAGAACACAAATGGAATAGTATCCCAAGAATGAGCTCTGTGGTCTTTTTATTTGAAAATTTGAGATCGATCTCGATGAGCTCGAACACTGCCCTTGATTCAGTCATCAAATTTCGGTTTCTGCCCAGAGAACTAGCACCTAACATGACATGTAAAGCAGCATCAAGTCCTTTTTGTGTGATTATACTACTCTCTCGTAAAAACCCTATTATTTTCTTGAAAAACTTAGGTTTCAACCTCTCTAATGTCCCCGAATTCGCCTTACCGATGACAGTTCTCAACACACACATTGCATGGTTTTTTATTACTGCATGACTTTGCGTCTCATGGTCGAGACCTAATGCCCACATAATCGGATCTACTATTTCTTCATGATTTTCGACCTTAGTTTCACAAGAAGAAATATTCCATATCAAAGAAAGAGTAGTAAGGGCTTTTTCAAGACCATTTATATCACCTTTCTTGTAACATTGAATCAAGAAACTAACTAGGGCATTATGAACTCCACCTTCAACCATGTACTGCCTGTTCCTCTCGTTTTCCTTAGCCAGCAACTCCAACTTCTCTAGCGTCCTAATCTTCGCTCTGGGGACCGAAAGATCAAGCGCCAGGTTGAGGACGTAGAATTTGCTTGGAGGTGGCTTTGGAGGTAGAATCCGATCAATACCGCTGGCTCCATTTGCTATGTACCATGATTGAATCAGACGGCGGAGAGTGTGATTTGGTGTCAAGTAAGAGTCTGTTGACAAAGGCTGCTTAGTAACTGGACATATGGTATTATGGTTCTTGAAAAGCCATTGTTCTATGCTTTCACGATCGTAGGAGATTCCTGTAATGGCCGTCACTGGATCTTTCATGATTTGTAAAGAAATTGGACAAATGAAATACTCAGGGACTTCTATATTTTCCATGATCTTTTTGGTTTCTCAATTTTGTTACTTCTTTGGAATTCTAATAAAAGAAGTGATACTAAATGGAGAGGTGTGGAATCGAGAAGGAAGAGAGTTTACTTGCGTGGTAAGAGAAAGCGGCTAATGCATTGAAGTAATAGAAGGAGAAAGAAGACTGGAGACTGGAGACTGGAGACTGGAAATCTTATGATTGAGCTAAGGAATAAGATGGGTCGTTGTTAACCAGTCATGCTTTCTCACGATGTGATTGCTTGGGACCTTCGTCAAAGTTAACAGTAACTGGCTTCTGAACAAAATTGGACAAAGAAATCAATTTGTTTTTATTTTATATTTGTTACTTCATTTTAACAAATTAATTTTTCGGCATGTGCATTGCATTTGTATGTGGAATTTTGTAATATAAGGTGTTTTAAAATAATATCAATAATATTAAAATAAAACATTGAGTACAATGGCAATTGTTGATGTATAAATTATGAAATTAGTGAATTACTAAAAAGAGATATTACTATGAAAATAATATCTCCAAACTGGGAACAAACCCGTCTTAGAATGTTGCTGAAGTACTTAAGGTAAGGAATGAGAAATATAAAAATAAGAGCTTTCGTTCGTAAAATTTGTGAAAAATATCGACTAATACGTAGGCGGGGACGAATTATAGTAATTTGTTCCAACCTGAGACATAAACAAAGACAGGGATAATCAGACTTGCCAGAAGAGCCGATGTACAAATAAAGAATCTGTTTTGACATGAAATGGATATATCTATATATCTCTGACTCATATTTACGAGATGATAAAATATGGCAAAAGCTATACCGAAAATTAGTTCGAGTAGGAATGGACGTATTAGTTCACGTAAGGGTGCACGTAGAATACCAAAGGGAGTTATTCATGTTCAAGCAAGTTTCAATAATACCATTGTCACTGTTACAGATGTATGTGGTCGAGTAGTTTCTTGGTCCTCGGCCGGTACTTCTGGATTTAAAGGTACGAGAAGAGGAACACCGTTTGCTGCTCAAACCGCAGCAGCAAACGCTATCCGTACAGTAGTGGATCAAGGTACGCAACGAGCAGAAATCATGATAAAAGGTTCCGGTCTCGGAAGAGATGCAGCATTACGAGCTATTCGTCGAAGTGGTATACTATTAACTTTCGTACGGGATGTAACTCCTATGCCACATAATTGCTGTAGACCTCCAAAAAAAAGACGTGTGTAGAACTGAACATTGAAGAAATCTCAAGAGAAATAAAAGATTCGATGATCTAATCAAATAATAGTACTATGGTTCGAGAGAAAGTAACAGTATCTACTCGGACACTACAGTGGAAGTGTGTTGAATCAAGAACAGACAGTAAACGCCTTTATTATGGACGCTCTATTCTGTCTCCACTTATGAAAGGCCAAGCCGACACAATTGGCATTGCGATGCGAAGACCGTTACTTGGAGAAATAGAAGGAACATGTATCACACGTGTAAAATCTGAGAAAGTCCCACATGAATATTCTACCATAACGGGCATTCAATAATCGGTACATGAAATTTTAATGAATTTGAAAGAAATTGTATTAAGAAGTAATCATATGGAACTTCTGACGCATCTATTTGTGTCAAGGGTTCTGGATATGTAACTGCTCAAGATATCATCTTGCCGCCTTATGTAGAAATCGTTGATAATACACAACATATAGCCAGTTTAACGGAACCAATTGATTTTTGTATTGGATTACAAATAGAAAGAAATCGTGGATATCTTATAAAAATGCCACATAACTTTCAAGATGGAAGTTATCCTATAGATGCTGTATTCATGCCTATTCGAAACGCGAATCATAGTATTCATTCTTATGGGAATGGGAATTAAAAACAAGAGATACTTTTTCTCGAAATATGGACAAACGGAAGTTTAACTCAGAAAGAAGCACTTCATGAAGCGTCCCGAAATTTAATTGATTTATTTATTCCCTTTTTACATATGGAGGAAGACAACTTATATTTACAATACAATCAACACACGGTTCCTTTATCCCCTTTTACCTTTCATGATAAATTGGCTAAACTCATAAAAAAAAAAGCATTGAAATCGATTTTTATTGACCAATCAGAATTGCCTTCCAGGATCTATAATTGCCTCAAAATGTCCAATATATATACATTGTTGGACCTTTTGAATAACAGCCAAGAAGATCTTATGAAAATTAAACATTTTCGTAGCGAAGATGTAAAATAGATATTGGGCATTTTAGAAAAATATTTCGTAATTGATTTAGCAAAAAATAAGTTTTAAATCTATTGGACTTACTTAGTGAAAATAGATTGAAAATCTTTAGCATAATTAATATATTAATATATCATATATTCAAAATAAATTCAGAATTAAATTGAATAGATGTATCTAGGGAGAATTCACTTTGAAGAAACTATTCCCTAGATACACATGTCGTGTTATTTCACAATTGAATCAATTTAAAAATTTTAAAAAGACCTAAAGTTAGGGATTTATCAATAGGTAATGTTGCACCAATGCCCAACCAAAGGGCGACTGCGGTACTAATCAAAAAGACAGTCGTCGCTACTGGACGACGAAATGGATTTTAGAATTTATTAATATTCTCTAAAAAAAAAGGTACTGTTAATAATCCCGCAGGTACTAAAACCATTAAAAGAACCCCCAATAATTTATTGGCAACTGTACGAAGTATTTGAAATACAGGGAAAAAAATACAATTCAGGTAATATTTCCAAAGGGGTTGCAAATGGATATGCCGGTTCACCAATCATTGATGGTTCTAAAACAGCTAAGCCTACATTACATGCAATAGTACCTAGAATTACTACTGAAAAAATATATAAAAGCTCATTGGGCCATACGGGCTCTCCATAATAATTATGACCCATAGCTTTAGCCAATTTAGCTCTTAATACAGGATCATTCAAGTCAGGTTTTTTTGTTATTGGGATAGGTGAATTCTTATAGATCCATCCCCCGAGAGAACTGGACATGATAATTTTTAATCATCCAGCTCGAGCAAGAATAAAAAGAACCAAATGAATCCATATATCCATATAAAAAATATATATGGTACCTGTATTTACACATACACATATATGATATAGGAATTGTTCAATATAAGAAAAATTTGACTGAATTCTTTTTTACGGAGATGAAACTATCCATTACAAAATAAAAAATTTCGTTCTTACAAGTAAATACTCAAGACCCAAGTAGGCTTACAAATCAGATCATGATATGATCAAGTGCTTTTTGGGTCGTCTCAGACCTTCTAATTGGTATTTATCTCCAAAATATTTGGAGATACACATACAAGGTTTGCTTGTTACTAATATAGTCTAGCCTCTCTTCTTCTTTAGATCCCTTGTTTCACTCCGATAGTAGTATTGATCGTGTCAATGCAGAGGAAATGAATACATTTACATACTATTTAATCTTATAAGTGAACTAGATAAAATGGACTCAAGATTCCGTTTTATCTAATTCACTTATACTGGATCTTACAGAGGCTGCTCATGTATAACATGATTCAGACCTGATGATAGAAAAGATTCTCTTTAATCGAACCAGCCTATCCTCTGTATAGGGCTTACATGGCGATTGAAACAAAGACACATTTGGTTGTGAATTCCCATGTGGCAGGCATATATCTACACAGACCAATCATAGTTCAAGTCACACACTCCCATAATCCATTTTCTCTTCACAAAATTCCCTTCAATCCCCCCATTTAGTTGACATGAATAGTTAAAGGAAAATATCCAAATTCATGTCTTATTATTTTCAATAATCCATACTTTTAGCAATGAAATACTATGTATTCCTCCACCAAGTGATAAATGATTGATTACAAATATTTAGGATCTATTTTTTTTTCTCTATAAAGGCCCAGAAATTCCTTGTTTACGTATCATTGGAAAGTGCATTAACATAAATATGACAGTAAGAAGCGGCAATACAAAATTGTGTAAACTATAAAAATGGGTCAAAGTAGATTGTCCCACACTAGCGCTTCCGCGCAATAATTCGACCAAGGGTGATCCTATTACAGGAATAGCGTCAGGGACACCTGTTACTATTTTCACTGCCCAATAACAAACTTGGTCCCAAGGTAAGGAATAACCAATTACGCCAAAAGATGCGGTTAATATAGCCAGAACCACTCCTGTAATCCAAGTCAATTCGCGAGGTTTTTTAAATCCGCCTGTGAGATACACACGAAATACATGCAGGATCATCATTAGGACCATCATACTTGCCGACATCGATGA
>MCJB01001492.1:0-32500 GCA_002018475.1 Nicotiana obtusifolia | reverse complement strand
CAGATATCCATACAATATGCATGGGATTAGCCGCTTCAATGGGATCTTTTGTCCTGGTCGGAGGAGAAATTACCAAACGTCTAACATTCCCTCACGCTTGGCGCCAATGAGGTTTTTATTTGAGAGAAAAAAGAAGACTATGCCTTCGCCATATGATTACTAAGTAATAATAGCACGACACTTCGAATTCGATATGAGAAATCTTTGTATTATTTTTTTTTTCAAAACATTAGATTTTTTATCGGGCTACAGATTTTTCCGTTGGTTGATTCTCGAAATCACCTCTTGAAAAAAAAAGGCCCTTGGGTCCAGACCCACAAATGAATAGGAAGCGGTGTTCGTTGTTGGAACGGGTTCAAACTGGACTGAAGGGAGGAGGAAAAAAAGAGTCCTCTCTTCCTGGTCCTATCGAACCAGACACTGAATACCTGGGGATTCATCACTGGCTAGGGCTTTCGAATTAAAGCATGGGCATCTGCTATTAAGAGGGAGCAGTAGATCGTCGATTGAAGAGCCAGGTCAGTAAACTTCTATTGGGACTTCTATTGATTATTAATTCGTCTCTAGGAACTCTTAGCAGCAAACTAGTCTAAAAAAAAGGCCCCCATAGAGAGGCAGGAGATGCAGGATCCGCCAGCCGGTCGACCAACAAATGATAGACCAGAGAGATGGGCTCATTCGACTAATCAGTGATCCCTAGGCCTATCTAACACAGATGTCCCTGAAATAGGAGATTGGTTGATCGGAAAGCTCAGGCAGAAGTAGGACATTCCATACAAATCTTTCTGATCCGCTAGCTGGTGGTCTTCTTCTTAGAGTCAAGTGGCTTTAAATATAATCCACACTGAAATATGTTAGATAAAAAAATTTAACCCCAATTAGCTGATATTTAATTTAGTTTTGAAAAACAAAGTCTGTACTTGTGCATTCCCGACTAAGACATGCCAACAAGTAGTTTCACAAGCCAAGTGAAAATGGAAAAATAAAGAATATGAATTCTTCAACCAGAGAAACATTTTGGATGAAGCATCGTGGAGAAAATTTGTCTTAATCAAGAGGCTACGGTAGTGGAATTCAATCCCCAATATTAAAAATTATTTATAAGATTATCAATGAAGAGTACGATCAGTATTTTAAAAGGCGTATGCATAAGACGATGCGTTTTATATATGTCTCGGTGAGGCGTAAGCCGTGAAGCACGGGCGTAAGCCCTTATAGATATTTAATTTTTATTATTTTATAAAATAATATAATTACATTAAATATTTATAAACAGGTAAAATTGCATTATGATTGAAAAAAACTATAAATATGTGAATATATATATATATATATATATATATATATATATATATATATATATATGTTCCATCCCAAAAGAAAATCGCTATTTAGAAGCACAAGTAACTTGAGTCGAAAAAATAAAGTTTTCTACATAGAGGAACAAAAAGGATGACTAACCTGCAATTTGAACTTTGAACTTGCTGCTATGAAGAAGAATGTAGTTCTCTTTGTATTTGTAAAAAAAAAGAATATTCGTTGTTTTTAGGGGTAGCTGACTAGCGGACAAGATAAAAAATTGGGAAAGATCATGAATTAGGGCTTCAATCAATAAAAAAGGTCTTGACTTTTAAATTTAATACATTTCAGTTCCTTTTTAAAACTTTTGAGTAATACCAAGCTGATTTTTGAAAATTTGGTATTATATGAAAGACTTATTCAACACATTTTGTTTTAATTTGAAAAAGTCTCTAGGGCTTACGCCTCAATAAAAGCGCACCTTATTGGCCCGGGCATATGCCTCGAACGTCCGGGCGTACGTCCCGAATTGCTGTGCATACGCCTTTTGAGACCTTCGCCCCACATCTTCGTCTCAGGATGGTCTTGGTGCGCCTCGTCCCGAAGACCACCATGAAAACGCCTTTTAAAACACTAGGTATGATACCTTGGCCGGAGTACAAAGTGTGAATTTCAATTACAAACACGTTTGAAATCACAAGAATCATCGGGAATCGAAGAATAGTCATACTTCATATATTTTGTCAGTTCTTACAAGTCGGTCACAATCCCTCATTATAGAATTTCACCAATACCTTTCAACAATAAATTATTCTTTCTATAATACAAGTAATATATATATATATATATATAAAATTTGGATTAGGCCATCAGAATTTGCAAAGCATAAATACAATGGAAAGGAAAATCACAACTCTTCCTCAATCGTCCTCTCCCCAAAACGTTTTTTCTTTCATTGCATTAGCTAGTTGGGAGTAATTTGTCGGCATCATTATTTTTATTAAGTAGGATATTTAGGTTATTTAAAAGGGTATTTTAGTACTTTAATTTTTTAGTTTTGAGCTTTCTATTTTCAATATAGTATAGATAAATAGTAACATCTGATACCGATAAATTATTATTGGATTGTATTATCATTTTATTTACGAAATTATTAGGAATGTTGTACTCCGAATTATTTAAATATATTATGTGTAAATTAAACCTAATTTCTTTTATGGGTCAAGCACATAAACAAATTTTTTTTCTTAATTGGCGGTGAAATTTGAACATAGAATATCTTGCCTACTCTAATATTATGTAATTATCTCATCTAAAAGTTTAATTAAACTATTAAAGAAATTATATATAACTTTTAGTTATTTAATTACCACATGTTTCAGCAATCTACTGCCGAGTTATATAATATCTTGCCATGATTGTAGGTACTTTTTTAATTTTTCCCCTCTAGGTTGTTTTGCAGAAAACTCAGATACTTTATAAAATCTATAGTTTAGAGAAGTCAAAGAAATTACGTAATAATGAGAATGTTAAAAGAAAATTGTAATTAGAGGAGACAATGATGTTCTAGGCATTTTTATGAGGAGGAATTCTCATCGATTTGCCAGCTATACTTGAATTACTATATATAGAAACAGTTAATATTACCCAAAAGGCCAAAATTTTATGTTAATGTAACTCAAGAAAAGCCGGTCGTAGCATTATTTTTGTCTTTTATCATCCAAATTTCTACCTTCTCTTTTCTTTTTTTTTCTTTTTTTTTTTCTTCAGATTTTTACCTATATATACTATATTAGAAATTTTTTTACCCTCACTGTTTAGGGAACTTAATTACATATTCATATACAATTTATCAATTATATACAAATTAGTATTAATGAGTATCCCTTTATATTAGGAATTGAATAGAAGATATCAGTTATTCCCTTCCCTCTCTCTCTTCAATCTCTCTCTCTCATTCTCTATTCTTTCCCCAACCCTTTTTTTCTTCCTTTGATTTTCTCTGTTTTTTTCTCTTTTCTCATCTCCTTTATCTTTTTTTTTCCCAGGGAATTTATCGATAGATTTCAATCGTTTTACTATAGAGTTCTAACTTAGCATTTTTGTTTTATATTGCACAATTGGTGTTCGAATTGAAATAGTCAATCAATAAATTTTGAAGGTGTTTAACTCTCCTCCGACAGCTATTAAAAAGTTTCGAAACTTTGAATTCGAATTTGAATTTTCAAAAATTATTTGTTTTGGTTGGGTGTTGTTGGAAATATTTTTTGGAGTTTATATCTCAGTTTTAAGGGTGTTTGGTGAATATTAGAGTTGATTTTGGCTGCATATCAGATTGAAAATGGTGAAGACATGATATTCAATATACATACAAAATTATGTTATACATACAAAATTATATTAAAATTGTATTAAAGTTATAATATTGTCACGACCCGGAATCCTAACCTCGGGGTCGTGATGGCGCCTAACATTCAATTGCTAGGCAAGCCGACATGAGATAATTAAATAGTCAATTGTTAACAGTTAAAACACAATGATGATATTCAACGAGAAATAGAATCCCAATCTGATAAAGTACCAACATAAGTCACGTAAATAATATTTACTCCAAAAGATCCAGAATCACGAGTACATGAGCAACTAGAAGTCTACAAACACAGACTGAAATAAATACAACTGTTTTGAAGGAAATGAACAGTAAATGTGGGAATAGGAAGGGGACTTCAAGGTCTATTGACGCCAGCAGATCTACCTCAAGTCTCCGTATGCAATGATCCAAGCTGACGCACCTCACGCACCATTGGGATCAATATCAGGATCTTCACAAGAAGTACAGAAGTGTAGTATGAGTATAACCGACCCAACGTACTCCATAAGTGACGAGTCTAACCTCGACAAGGTAGTGACAAGGCTATGACAGGATACCTACGTGAATAAACATGTACATGTATATATAAAGCAGCAATAATAACAAGAAATGATAACGTACAAACTAGGAGGGGACATGCAAAAGGGGGTAAATATAGCAACTACGATAGGTATGAAATCACGAAATAGCTAAGTAAATCATCAACCAATGAAATCAGATAAACCAATAATATGAAAATGGCACGACATCACTCTTCGTGGTTTTGCTTCGTCCTCACCATGAAATGATAATATAAGTAAAATGAAATGGCACGGCATCACCCTCCGTGCTTTTACTCTCCTCCTCACCATGTAATAATGGATAAATGAGATGAATGGCACGACATCACCCTTCGTGCTTTTACTCTCTTCCTCACTATGTAATAATGAATAAATGAGATAAATGGCACGGCATCACCCTTCGTGCTTTTACACTCTTCCTCATCATGTAATGAAGATAATATGAATTCGGGAAATAAATAATGCGGGGAATGTACTTAATGTCAAATATGATGCCAAGCTACCAAACTTCAACTTCCAAAAATACTCAACAATTATGAAATAAGAATAACTACGAAGCGAATAATCAAAAAAGTAACAACCTAACATAAACAAGGATATCATAATTAACATGCAATAAAACACAAAGAAACGAGTTCCATCGCATGCTTTAACCCAACAACAATGCATAAGTACTCGTCACCTCACATATACATTGTTCCCACACAATAAACACGTAGCAAATAAACTAACGAGTCCTAATCCCTCAAGTCAAGGTTAACTATGACACTTACCTCGCTCTGTAATCAAATCAAAGCTCAACCGAGGCCTTTGCTCTAAATTTCGCCTCCAAACCAATTGAATCTAACCATATATAGTTCAAATAATTCAAAATATGCTTTAGAAACTACCCATCAATGAAAGAGATTCAATCTTTAATGATTTTGGAAAAAGTCAACAAAAGTCAACCCCGGGCCCGCTTGGTCAAAACCCGAGATTCAGACCAAAATTCAATTACCTATTTACCCCCGAGCTCGATTACGTGATTAGTTTTGAAATCCGACCTCAATTTGAGGTCTAAAACCCAATTTCTCAAAATCCCCAATTTCTACTTAAATTCCTAATTTCTACCATGAACAAACCTAGATTAAAGGCTAAATCAATGGGTGTTGATGAAAATGAAAGAAAACGAGTTAAAATCTACTAACCTATGAAGTGGGATGAAATTCCTCTTCAAAATCGCCTCTAGGCCAAGCTCAAAAGTGATGGTGAAAAATGGGATAAATTCCGATTTTTGGAAGTTTTAAATCATTGGCTTCAGGTCTTCATCGCATTCGCGAATGACCTGACACGATCGCGAAGCGTTACCGCCCAATGGGCCTTCGCGTTCGCGATGGATCTTCCCCCCTGGCATTCGCGTTCGCGACCCTTTGACCGCGTTCGCGTAGAACACTCAGTAGATCCCCTCCCAGGCCCATACCCACCATGTTCGCATAGTATTGATCGCGTTCGCGGAGGGTGATCCCACCACTGCTTCGCATTCACAACCCCAACCTCGCGTTAGCATAGATGAAATCCCACCCCAGCCCAGGTTACCTTTCGCGATCCCCAGAGTGGCTTCCTAATCGCGAAGAACAAAGCGCTAGACACCAAGAATCTCTGAAACTAGCAATACTTCAAAGTTCAAAATCAATCTGTAGCCTATCCGAAACTCACCGGAGCTCCTCGGGTTGCAAACCAAACATGCACACAAGTGTAATAACATCATACGAACTCGCCCGCGCAATCAAAATACTAAAATAACACCTAGAACTATGAATCAAACATCAAAATGCGTGAAATTTTCAAAGAAACTTAAAAACTTTCAAATTTATAACCGGACGTTGAATCATGTCAAATTAACTCCATTTTGTACCAAATTTTGCAGACAAGTCAAAAATAGTGAATGAACCTATACCAAGTTGCGGAACTGAAATCCGAATCCAGTAGCAACAAAGTCAACCTACGGTCAAACTTAGGAATTCTTTAAACCTTCAAATTACTAGTTTTCAACAAATCACGTTAAATCAAGTTAGGGACTTTCGAATTCGATTTCGGACATACGTCCAAGTCTAAAATCACGATATGGACCCACCGAGACCGTCAAAACACTGATCCAGATCCGTTCACACAAAATATTGACCATATTCAACTCAAATCATTTTTAAAGCTAAAATTAACATTTTCTTCAATTTTTCATATATAAATTTTTTTGAAAAAAGACACGGACTGCACACGCAAATTGAGGAAGGCTAAACAGAGCTATCGAGGCCTCATAACACAGAAATGAAGGCTAAAACTAAAAATGACCTATCGGGTCATCACATTCTCCACCTCTAAAAGAACGTTCGTCCTCGAACGGACATAGAAAGGTACCTAGACTGGTGAAAAGGTGTGGATATCTACTTCGCATGTCAGACTAGGGCTCCCACGTGGCTGCCTCAATCCGCTGACCTCTCCACTGTACTCTAACTGAAAGATAACTCTTAGACCTTAACTTTTGGACCTGCCGGGCTAGAATAGCCACTGGCTCTTCTTCGTAAGTCAAATCCTTGTCCAATTTGACTAAGCTGAAATCTAACATATGGGAAGGATTTCTGTGGTACTTCCGGAGCATGGAGACATGGAACACCGGGTAAACTGCTGATAAGCTAGGTGGCAGTGCAAGCTTGTAGGCAACCTCACCAACACTTTCAAGAATCTCAAAAGGCCCGATATACTTAGGGCTCAACTTGCCCTTCTTTTCGAACCTCATACACCTTTCATGGGTGAAACCCAAAGCAAAACCCTCTCTCCAACCATCAATGCAACATCACGAACTCTACGATCGGCATAACGCTTCTGCCTAGACTGAGCTGTGTGAAGTCGATCTTGAATCATCTTGATCTTTTCTAAGGCATCCTAAATCAATCGGTACCCAACAACTGAGCCTCTCTCGGCTCAAACAAACCAACTGGCAAATGACACTGCCTCCCGTATAATGCCTTATAGGGAGCCATCTGAATACTCGATTGGTAGCTATTGTTATAGGCAAACTCCGCAAGCAGCAAGAGCTGATTCCAAGAACCCACAAAATCCATAACGCAGGTGCGAAGCATATCCTCCAATATCTGAATAGTGCGCTTGGACTGTCCGTCTGTCTGGGGGTAAAATACTATACTCGACTCAACCCGTGTGTCTAACTCACAATGCACGGCCCTCCCGAAGTGCAATGTGAACTGTGTACCCCGACCCGAAATGATGGAACCGGCACACCATGAAGACGAACGATCTCGCGGATATAGATCCTAGCCAACCGCTTTAAAGAATAGGTAACTGCTACTGGAATGAAATGTGTCGACTTGGTCAACCTGTCCATAATGACCCATACCGCATCGAATTTCTTCTGAGTCCATGGGAGCCCAACAATAAAATCCATGGTAATACTCTCCCACTTCCACTCAGGAATCTCAAGCCTCTGAAACAAACCACTAGGTCTCTGATACTCGTACTTTTCTTGCTGACAATAACAAACACCGGGCCATGAATGCAACTATATCCTTCTTCATCCTTCTCCACCAATAATGCTGTTGCAAATCATGATACATCTTGGTGGTACCGGGATGAATGGAATATCGCAAACTGTGGGCCTCTTCAAAAATAAACTCACAAAGCCCATCCATACTAGGCACACAAATCCGACCCTGCATCCGCAATACCCCATCATCTCCGATAGAAACCTAATTGGCACAACTGTGGTGTATCGTGTCCTTAAGGACAAGAAAATGGGGGGTCGTCATACTGACGCTCTTTGATGCGCTCATACAAAGAAGACCGAGAGACCGTGCAAGCTAGAACACGACTAGGCTTCGAAAAATCTAACCTCACAAACTGACTGGCCAAGGCCTCCACATCTAATGCAAGCGGCCTCTCACCAACCGGAATATACGCAAGGCTACCCATACTCACAGCCTTTCTACTCAAGGCATCGACCACTACGTTGGCCTTTCCGGGATGATACAAAATGGTGATATCATAGTCTTTCAACAACTCCAACCACCTTCTCTGCCTCAAATTGAGATCCTTTTGCTTGAACAAGTACTGTAGGCTCCGATAATCCATGAACACCTTACACGACACGCCGTAGAGGAAATGCCTCCAAATCTTCAGTGCATGAACAATGGCTGCGAACTCTAGGTCATGAACAAGATAATTCTTCTCATGAACCTTCAACTGACGGGACGCGTATGCAGTCACTCTTCCATCCTGCATCAATACTGCACCGAGCCCAATATGCGATGCACCATAATACACTGTGTAGGATCCTGAACCTATGGGAAACACCAACACTTGCGCCGTAGTCAAAGCAGTCTTGAGTTTCTAAAATCTCAACTCACACTCATCGGACCACCTGAACGGAGCACCCTTATGGGTCAATCTAGTCAATGGGGCTACTATGGATGAAAAACCCTCCATGAATCGGCGATAATGACCGGCAAAACCCAGGAAATTCTGAATCTCTGTAGTTGAAGTAGGTGTAGGTCAGTTCTGAACTGCCTCAATCTTCTTAGGATCCACTTTAATGCCCTCAGCCGATACAACACGCCCCAAAAAGGTAACTGAATCTAGCCAAAACTCACACTTTGACAACTTGGCATATAGCTGCCAATCTCTTAGAGTCTGTAGTACAATCCGAAGATGCTACTCATGCTCCTCCCGAGAGCGGGAGTAGATCAAGATATCATCAATGAATACGATCACAAAAGAATCCAAATAGGGCTTAAATACTTGGTTCATCAAATTCATAAATGCTGCTGGGGAATTTGTCAACACAAATGACATCACTTGAAACGCATAATGCCCATACTGAGTCCGAAAAGCTACATTAGGGACATCCGATGCCCTATTCTTCAACTGATGGTAGCCAGACCTCAAATCAGTCTTCGAGCACACTTTGGCACTTTGAAGCTGATCAAATAAGTCATTAATCCTTGGCAACAGGTACTTGTTCTTGATAGTGACTTTGTTCAACTGCCGGTAATCTATACACATCCTTATCGAACCATCCTTCTTCTTCACGAACAACACGGGCGCACCCCAAGGTGAGACACTAGGTCTAATGAATCCCTTATCAAGCAACTCTTGTCACTGCTCCTTCAATTCCTTCAACTCTGGCGGGGCCATACAGTATGGTAGAGTAGAAATGGGTTGAGTGCCCGGAGCCAAATCAATGCAGAAGTCAATATCTCTATCGGGTGGCATCCCCGGCAGATCTACAGGAAACACCTCTTGAAACACACGCACAACTGGTACCAAATCCATGGGAGGAATCTCTGCACTAGAATCGCGAATATAGGCCAACTAGGCTAAACATCCCTTCTCGACCATGCACCAAGCGTTCACATAAGAAATAACCCTGCTGGTAGAATGACCAGGAGTCGCTCTCCACTATAATCGAGGCAATCCCAGCATGGCTAAGGTCATCATCTTGGCATGGCAGTCTAATATAACATGATACTGTGACAACAAATCCATGCCCAGAATAACATCAAAGTCAACTATATCAAGAAGTAGGAGATCTACACTAGTCTCAAGACTCCCAATACTAATCGCACACGAGCGATAGACACGATTTACAATAATAGAATCTCCCACAGGTGTGGACACATGCACAGGAGCACTCAAGGACTCACGAGGCACAACCAGATATGAAGCAAAATAGGATGACACATAGGAATAAGCAGAGCCCGGATCAAATAAAACTGAAGCATCTCTATGGCAAAATGGAACAATACTTTTGATGAGGGCATCAGATGACTCAGCCTCAGGTCTAGCCGGGAATACATAAAAATGGGGCTGAGCCCCACCACTCTGAATTTCGTCTCTCGTACGACCTCTAGCTGGCTGGACACCACCTCTAACGGCCTAACCTCCACCTCTAATGGCCTAACCCCCACCTCTAGCAGTCTGACCTTGCCTCTAGCTAGCTGAGCGGGCGGTGGAGCAACCGGTGGCGGAATCATAGCACGAGAACCCTGCTAGTGGATGCCGCCCTATGATCAGGGACAAAATCTAGAAAGGTGCCTCGGATATCCACAAGTATAACAAGCCATTGGCTGTTGTAGCTACTGACCTTAGAACTGGCCTTGTCGACCTGGATAACCACTCTGATAACTCTGGATCGGAGGTGCACTAGTAGAAGTTGATGGTGTACTGTAGGCTAGCTGCTTAAGATGAGACACATAAGGACCACGACTACCCGAAGCACCGTGGGATGCTTGAAGTGCTGACTGAAACGGCTTGGAAGTATGGCCTCTACCAAAAGTACCCCTGGCAATCTCTGCGGCTCTCTGAAAAAAAAAATCATCTCCGGTCTCCTTGGCCATATGTAGCCTGATAGTGAAAGTGAGCCCATCAATGAACCTCCTCACTCTCTTTCTCTTAGTAGGGAGTAAGAAAATGGCGTAGCGAGCTAGGTCCAAATATTGAGTCTCATACTGGGTAACGGTCGTGCTACCCTGCTGAAGGCGCTCAAACGACATGTGGTAATCCTCTCTTAGAGCGAAAGGAATAAACATCTCTAGAAATAGCTGTGAAAACTGATCCCAGGTAAGTAGAGTGAACCAGCTCGTCTAGTCAACACATAATCTATCCACCATCTCTTGGCAGAACCGATCATCTAGAACACTGCAAAATCAACCCCATTGGTCTCAACTATACCCATGTTGCGCAACACCTCGTGGCAACGATCTAAGTAATCCTATGGGTCCTTAGAAGATGCACCACTGAAATGAACATGGAAGAGATTGGTAAACTTATCCAGCCTCAATAAGGCCTCAAAAGACATAGCAGGCCTATCAGCGGCCTGTGCCGCAACAACCGGCTAAACCACCATAACTGGCTGGGCTGCTGGGGTCTGATATAGGGGAGCTACCTTCTCCGAGGTGTGAGTAGTTGGAGTCTGTGCTCCTCTGCTAGCCTGAGAGACGGTTGGTGCCATCAAAAATTTATCGGTCTGGGCAACAATGTCCATGAGGCCCACCAAGCAGACTAGAGCGTCCTGAAGCACTTGAGTGGCTATGAACCCCTCCTGGACCTAAGCTGGTCCGAGGGGTACGGTCTAAGCTGGGACCTCCTCCTCATGATCAATCTGAGGCTCCACTGCGGGTGTTGCTGTCCGAGCTCTAGGCTGAGCTCTGGCCCTACCTCGGCCTCCAGCCCGACCTTGCCTCTGCCTCTACCCCTGGTAGTAGCTGCCATAGAGGGCTTCGGCTCCTGTCCGACTGCGGATGATGTGCGTGTTCTCTCCATCTGTGAGAGAGCAAGAATAGAATGGTTCAATCATCAATGATAGAATAAAATCGCACGATAGAGAAGGAAAGAAGTGAAATTTTTCCTAAAACTCAAGAGCCTCTGGAAGATAAATACAGACGTCTCCATACCGATCCTCCAAACTCTACTAAGATTGCTCATGACTCGTGAGACCTAGAAAACCTAGTGCTCTGATACTAACTTATCACGACTCGAAATTCCATCTTCGGGGTCATGATGGCGCCTAACATACACTTGCTAGGTAAGCCGACGTGAGATAACTAAATAGCCAATTTTAGCAGTTAAAACATAATGATGATATATATACAACAAAAAATAGAAACCCAATATGATATAGTACCAACATAAGTCACGTAATAATATCTACTCCTAAAGATTCAGAATCATGAGACGCGAGCAACTAGAAGTCTACAAATAGAGTCTGAAATAAATACAATTGTTTCGGAGGAAATGAACAGTAAATGTTGGAAGAGGAATGGGACTTAAAAGTCTGCAGACACCAGCAGATCTACCTCAAGTCTTTGTATGCAATGATCCGAGTTGACGCACCTCACGCACTGCTGGTACCAATACCAGTATCTGCACAAGAAGTGCAGAATTGTAGTATGAGTACAACCGACCCAATGTACTCCGTAAGTATCGAGCCTAGCCTCAACGAGGTAGTGACGAGGCTATGGTAGGACAGCTATGTAAATAAACATGTACAATTATATATAAAGCAGCAATAATAACAAGAAATGATAACATACAAATTGGGAGGGGACATGCAAAAAGGGGTAAATATAGCAACTACGACAGGTATGAAATCACGAAATAGCCAAGTAAATCATCAACCAATGAAATCAGATAAAATAATAATAAGAAAATAGCACGACATCACCCTTCGTGCTTTTACTCTCGTCCTTACCGTGAAATGATGATATAAGTAAAATGAAATGGCACGGTATCATCCTTCGTGCGTTTAGTCTCCTCCTCACCATGTAACAATGAATAAATGAGATGAATGGTACGACATCACCCTTCGTGCTTTTACTCTCCTCCTCACCATGTAATAATAAATAAATGAGATAAATGGCACAACATCACCCTTCGTGCTTTTACTCTCTTCCTCAACATGTAATAATAAATAAATGAGATAAATGGCATGGCATCACCCTTCGTGCTTTTACACTCTTCCTCACTATGTAACGAAGATAATACAAATTGGGAAATAAATAATGCAGGGAATGTATTTAACGTCAAATATGATGCCAAGATACCAAACATCAACTTCCAAAAATACTCAAAAATTATGAAATAAGCAATAACTATGAAGAGAATAATCAAAGAAGTAATAACCTAACCTAAACATGGATATCAAACTTAACAATGGAATAAAACACAAACAAACAAGTTCCACCCGCATGCTTTGACCCAACAACAACGCATAAGTACTCGTCACCTCACAAATACGTTATTCTCACACAATAAACACGTTACAAATAAACTAACAAGTCCTAATCCCTCAAGTCAAGGTTAACCACGACACTTACCTCGGTCCGCAATCAAATCAAAGCTCAACGAGGGCTTTTCCTCTAAATATTGCCTCCAAACCAATTGAATCTTACCAAATATAGTTTAAAATAATTCAAAATAAGCCATAGAAACTACCCATGAGTGAAAAGATTCAATCTTTAATGATTTTGGAAAAAGACAACAAAAGTCAACCCTGGGTGCGCTTGGCCAAAACCCGATATTCGGACCAAAACCCAATTACCCATTCACCCCGAGCCAGATTATGTGATTAGTTTCGAAACCCGACCTCAACTTGTGGTCTAAATCTCAAATTTTCAAAATCCCCAATTTATACTTAAATCCCTAATTTCTACCATGAAAAAACATAGATTAAAGGCTAAAAATCAATGGGTGTTGATGAAAATTGAAGAAAACGAGTTAAAATCTACTTACCTACGAAGTGGTGATGAAATTCCTCTTCAAAATCGCTTCTAGGCCAAGCTCGGATGTGGTGATGGTGAAAAGTGGGATAAATCCTAACTTTTGGAAGTTTTAAATCACTGGCGTGATGTCTTCATCGTGTTCGCAAAGGACCTAACGCGATCGCGAAGCACTGCAGCCAATTGGCCTTCGCGTTCGCGATGGCTCTTCCCCTTGGCCATCGCGTTCGCGACCCTTTGATCGCGTTTACGTAGAACACTCAGCAGATCCCCTCCCAAGCCTATACCCATCACGTTCGTGTAGTATTCATTGCGTTCGCGAAGGGTGATCCCACCACTACTTCGCGTTCGCGACCCCAACCTCGCGTTCACAAAGAGCAAATCCCACCGCAGCCCGGGTTACCCTTCGCGATCGCGAGAGTGGCTTCGCAATCGCAAAGAAAAAATCACCAGACACCAGAATCTCTGAAACGAACAATCCATCTAAGTTCAAAATCAATCCGTAGCTTATCCGAAACTCACCTCAGCCCCTCAATTACCAAACCAAACATCCATACAAGTATAATAACATCATTCAAACTCGCTCCCATGATCAAGACACCAAAATAATACCTAGAACTACGAATCGGACATCAAACTGCGTGAAATCTTCAAAGAAACTTAAGAACTTTCAAATTTACAACCAAACGTCTGAATCACGTCAAATCAACTCCTGTTTTTGTACCAAATTTTGCAGACAAGTCATAAATAGTGAAATGAACCTATACCACTTTTCGGAAATAAAATCCGATCCCGGTAGCGACAAAGTCAACCTATGGTCAAACTTAGGCATTCTTCAAACCTTCAAATTACCAGTTTTTGACAAATCACGTTAAATCAAGTTAGAGACTTCTGAATTCGATTCCGGGCATACGCCCAAGCTCTAAATCACGATACGGACCTACCGGGACCATCAAAACACTTATCCGGGACCGTTTACACAAATCATTGACCATATGAAACTCAAATTATTTTTAAAGCTAAAATTCACATTTTCTTCAATTTTTCACATAAAAACTTTTCGGAAAATGATACGGAATGCGTAAGCAAATCGAGTCAGGATAAACGGAGCTATTCAAGGTCTTGGAACACAGAAATAAAGGCAAAAACTAAAAATGACCTATCGGGTCATCACAATTATAGTTGTATGTAAATTGTATTTAAGTTGTATTATGTTGTACAGCAACAACAACAATCAGTGTATTCCCACAAGTGGGGTATGGGGAGGGTAGGATGTACGCAGCGTTACCCCTACCCTGGAAGCACAGAGAAGTTGTTTCTGATAGATCGTCAGCTAATGAAAAGATGAAAGAAGCACTGATTGCAAGTAATAACAATATAAGATATGTAGAAAACTGAAACCAAGATAACAAAAGAGATGTATGTGGTAATATCAATCTATGGATAAAATGATATCATACTAACACTAATATTATTGAATTGTATTTTGTTGTAGTTATATTTTTTTTATTTGAATATTTTATGACAGTTGAAAAATAATTGTATAATATATGAATTATTGTATAAAATTTGTATTGAAGGTATAAATGCCATCATTTTACATAAAGTTTTTGATATGTACCAAAATTGTATTGAGAGAGAAAGTTTTGATTTGAATTTCAGAGAGGATGAAGAACACACCACATACAAAATATATACAAATCATATTCAAAACAACATACAAAAGACATGTTGCGTAAAAATTGTATGCAAATTGTATTTTAGTTGTATGATATTGTAGTTGTAATTAATTGGGTTAAAATGATGTATGAAAGTTGTAGATAAGTTATGAATAAGTCGTTTACTATATAATTAGTTGTATAAAATTTATTTTTAGTTTATATGTTGTTGTAAATTTTTATTTTTAATTTGTATACTACTATACCGCACAAATTTATCATCATCGAGTTTCTAGTGCTGCTTGTGCTGGTGCTATATCGATGGAGGTGGAGGCATTGAATATTTTACTTAAATTTCGAGTTTCACGAAGGTGTGCATCTAGGATTCAATAGTAAACTCTCCACGCTTTTGGGTGGAGAGAGACGACAGTAAATAGGGAATGAGGAGAGCAGAGGAGAGGAGAGAAAAAAAGGTGTAACTGAATTCCCTAATTTAAGGTACAAATAATGGATGGTATACGGAGAGAGGCGGCAGAGAAGTGGTGTCACGACCCTAACCCCGAACCCGGTCGTGATGGCGCCTCTCGTGAAGACAAGGCCAGCCAATTTAACCAAAATCTCATTTTAAGCAGTTAATTAACATGAAACAATATAAGCATGATTTAATAGCAATAATTTGTGGAAACATAGCTAACCATAATAGAAACCATCCCGACACAGCCCAAACCGGGGTGTCACAAGTCATGAGCAACTATGGGTGAAAATATACCCAAAATCAGGGACAAGAAGACTTAAAACATTCTGCCCAGGCTTCATCGAGTTGTACCTTGCGCTGTGCAGGTTGTACATCCTCTTACCATTTCCCTTGCTGTACACCTTCTGTTAAAATGCTCATAACCCCTTGTGAAAATATCCAAATGATTAACGGTTTGAAGATTTAGAAACTAGACTCGAAGTTCTTTCAATTGATAGTTATACACTATATAACTCTTTATATATTCCGAGATATGAGCTTCTAAAGTGCATCAGAAAATTCTGTCGAAATTGCTCCACCAGATAAATTCGATCAATCATAACTTTCTCATAGAATATCCAAATCATGAATGGTTTAACATTCTGGAAACTAGAATGCAAGGGCTACAACTTTCATGTTTTGTAATTTTTCTGATTCCTTATAGATTACAAGATATGAGCTTTCAAATTGGACTACTCGCACCAGAAATTTTCTAGTGCACAGCGGAAGCTAAAAAAAAATCTGCAATTTTTCCAAAGATGAAATAGTCCGTTTAACCACCCAAAACTCACCCGAGGCCACTGGGACCTCAACCAAACATGCCAACATATCCCATAACATCATTCAGCTTCTTCCAACCTTCGGAACGCTCAAAACGACATCAGAACACCAAATTCGCGTCGGATTCAAGCCTAAGAATTTCAAAATCTTCTAAATTACTCTTTTGATCAAAAACCCAACCAAACCACGTCCGAATGACATGAAATTTTGCACACACATCCTAAATGACATAACGAAGCTACAGCAACTCTCAGAATTCCATTCCGACCCTTGGATCAAAATCTCGCCTAACAATCGAAAATCGCCAAAATACTAACTCCACCAATTCAAGCCTAATTCTACACCGGACCTCCAAAACCAATTCCGATCACACTCCTAAGTCATAAATCACCTCCTGAAGCTAAACGAACCATCGAAACTCACATCCGAGCCCTCTAACTCATAAGTCAACATCCGCTTGACTTTTCCAACTTAAACCTTCTTAAAAGAGACTAAGTGTCTCATTTCTTACCAAATCCAATCCGAACGCAAACTACTCAACTCGATCACATAAAACACGGATAACGAAGCATAATGAAGCAGAAATGGGGGAAACGGAGCGGTAACTCATGAGACGACTGGCCGGGTCGTCACATCCTCCCCAACTTAAACAAATGTTCGTCCTCGAATGAGTAAAGAAACATACCTGAAGCCTCAAATAGGTGAGGATATCTGCTCCGCATCTCCCGCTCGGTCTCCCAGGTAGCCTCCTCCACGAGCCGACCTCTCCACTGCACTTTCACTGAAGCTATATCCTTTGACCTCAACTTCCGAACCTGACGACTCAAAATAGCCACTGGCTCCACATCATAGGTCAAATCATCATCCAACTGAACCGTGCTGAAGTCCAAAACATGAGACGGATCCCCAATATACTTCCGGAGCATAGAAACATGAAATACCGGGTGCACACNGTCAGCACTCCGGAGCAGAACAAACAACGCCTGAATCTGCACGCACGATGCAGGGAGTAATGTGAGTACTCCGACTCAATGAGTAATAAATATAAATAACGACTGAAAGTAAAAAAAGCACGTAAAGCACAAGGCATTCTGTAATGAAGCAGTAGGACATCATTTGAAAACAGTAAATCCGTGAGGAATCAAGTAGAATCTCCTTTCAACAGGTAAAACATGTAATTTTTCAGGTAAATAATGTGAAGTAAAAAAAATAGAGGATAGCCCCTCGCGCTCAGTATCAACAAATCCGCTCCTCGGGCAATATCACATAACAGTACCAGCCCCTCGGGCATCAAATTTCAGAACAATACCAGCTCCTCGAGCTATCATATGGAACAGTATCAGCCCCTCGGGCTATCACATAGTACAATATTAACCCCTCGGACTATATCTCACATCACAATGGGTACCCGCGCTCACTGGGGGTGTACAGACTCCGGGAGGGGCCCTTTACGGCCCAAGCGCAATATCAAGCCACCTCGTGGCATCAAATCTAGGCCCTCGACCTCATTTTAGTCAAGCCACCTCCTGGCATATATAAAGTATCTCAGGCCCTCGGCCTCAAATCAGTCACAAGCCACCTCGTGGCATATAAAGTATCTCAGGCCCTCAGCCTCATATCACTTAGTATATCCTCACATCTGGCCCTCGGCCGCACTCAGTCAGAAAAATTATCACAAGCCCCTCGGGCATAGTAAAACAACAGTTCTCAGTCCAAAAATATTATTAAAATATTATTTAAGTCTCAAAACTGAATAAAAGTGGCTGAGTTGTAAAACAGTGGAAAACAGCATGACTGAGTTCAAGTAATAAGTCAAAATAGTGAGAAAACAATGATAAAAATCCCCGAAGGGTTCAAATAATTGGGACAAAGCCCAAATATGACAATCAGCCCAAATCATGATGATAACAAATAAATTTCAGTCAAATACGCGGTAAAAATCATCAATCGGGACGGACTAACTCACAATCCCCAGTATTAAACGACCCCACGCTCATCATCGAGCGCGTATCTCACCTCAATATAGCACTACGATGTACAATCCGGGGTTTCAAACCCTCAGAACATCATTTACAATCACTACTCACCTCGAACCGATTAAATCCCTAGCCCGCGATGACTTTGCCCCTCGATTTGGCCTCACCGCGCGTCGAATCTACCCAAAATCAGAACGAATACGTCACAATATGCTGATGGGACAAAGCCCAAGCGAAAACAATCGAAAAAAATACCAAGAGATTCCGAAATTAGCAAAACCCGAACCCCGGGCCCACTTCTCGAAGCTCAGAAATTTTTACATCAACGGGTTCCTTATCTCCCAACAAGCTCAACGATACAAAAGTTATCGAATTCCGACATCGGATCGACCTCCAAATCTTAAATCTAAACTTAAGAATTTTCAAAATTCTTTTTTCCAACTTAATCACCAATTAAATACTAAAAATAGCGATATACTGGGGTAATTTGACCAAAATTGAGTTTAGAACACTTACCCCGATGTTTTCATTGAAAATCTCCCAAAAGTCGCCTCAAAATTTGCTTCAATCCGAGCTCCATAGCTCCAAATATGTTAAAATGGCCGAAACCCCCATTTTAAGAATCTGTCCAAGCAAGTCTCATTTGGACATATTTTCGAGGCTGATTTTGCTGTGATTTAAGGGCGTTTTGGAGATTATTCTAAGATGGTAACGACAGTGAGTTTTACATAGCTAATGGTTACTGGTTTCTATTTATAGAGGGTCAAAAAAATCGGGACAAAACGCCCCTTTCAGGTTTAATATGCGACCGCATTTTTTACGTTGATCTTTGCCAAGAAATCTGTCCTGGTCTGCGATCTCAGTGTGATATATGCGGCTCGCATTGTAGAAATGCGCCCGCATATGAGACCGCATTTCTGACGTCGATCTTTGCCCAGAAATCTATCTTGGTCTGCGATCTCAGTGTGAGATATGCGGCTCGCATTGTAGAAATGCAACCGCATATGAGACCGCATTTCTGACGTCGATCTTTGCTCAGAAATCTGTCTTGGTCTCGATCTCAGAGTGAGATATGCTGCTCGCATATGGGTTTTGCGATGCATAACCTACTTTGCGATGCCTTTTTGCTCTTTTACATAATTCCAGAAAAAGGAAATTGCGTTTAAAACAAGCAAAAATCTAAGCAATTAGTATCAAATGTGCTTCTCCGACACAATAGGTCGTCACATTCTCCACCTCTAAAACAAACGTTCGTCCTCGAACGAGTCAAGAAACATACCTGAAGCTTCAAAAAAGTGAGGATATCTGCTCCGCATCTCCCGCTCGGTTTCCCAGGTAGCCTCCTCCACGGGCCGACCTCTCTGCTGCACTCTCACTGAAGCTATATCCTTGGACCTCAACTTCCGAACCTAACGACCCAAAATCGCCACTGGCTCTACATCATAGGTGAAATCATCATCCAACTGAACCGTGCTGTAGTAAAAAAAAATGAGACGGATCCCCAATATACTTCCGGAGCATAGAAACATGAAATATCGGGTGCACACTCGACAAGCTGGGTGGCAAAGCAAGCTCATAAGCCACCTCCCCAATCCTCCGAAGCACCTCAAACGGCCCAATGAGCCGAGTACTCAATTTCCCTTTCTTCCCGAATATCATAACACCCTTCATGGGCGAAACCTTCAGCAAGACCTTCTCACCAACCATGTAGTGCACATCTCGAACCTTCCTATCAGCATAACTCTTTTGCCTCGACTGCGCTGTACGAAGCCTCTCCTGAATCACTTTCACCTTCTCTAGAGCATCCTGAACCAAATCAGTCCCCAATAGCCTAGACTCGCCGGGCTCGAACCAACCAACTGGAGATCTACACTGCCTCCCATACAAAGCCTCATACGGAGCCATCTGAATACTCGACTGGTAGTTGTTGTTATAAGAAAACTCTGCAAGCGGTAGAAACTCATCCCATGAACCTCCGAAATCAATAACACATGCACGCAACATGTCTTTCAATATCTGAATAGTACGCTCGGACTGCCCGTCCGTCTGCGGATGAAAAGTTGTGCTCAACTCCACCTGAGTACCCAACTCTCTCTGCACGGCTCTCCAAAACTGCGAAGTAAACTAAGTACCTCTAACCGAAATGATTGAAATTGGGACACCATGCAGCCGAAAAATCTCCCGGATATAAATCCCTACCAACCGCTCTAAAGAATAGGTAGTACACACATGAATGAAGTGCGCGGACTTTGGTCAGCCGATCCACAACCACCCAAATAGCATCGAACTTCTTCAAAGTCCGTGGAAGTCCAACAACGAAGTCCATAGTGATCCGCTCCCACTTCCACTCGGGAATAGCCATCTGCTGAAGCAAGCCACCCTGTCTCTGATGCTCATATTTTACCTGCTGACAGTTGAGACACCGAGCTGCAAATCCCACAATATCTTTCTTCATTCTTCTCCACCAATAGTGTTGTCTCAAGTCCTGATACATCTTCGCGGCACCCGGATGAATGGAATACCGCGAGCTATGGGCCTCCTCCAGAATCAACTCCCGAAGCCCATCCACATTGGGCACACAAATCCGGCATGCATCCTCAACACTCCATCATTGCCGATGGTCACATCTCTAGCATCATTATGCTGAACTCTGCCCCTAAGGACAAGCAAATGCGGATCGTCATATTGGCGCCCTCTGATGCGATCGTATAAGGAAGACCGAGAAACCACACAAGCCAACACCCGACTAGGTTCCGAAATATCTAATCTCACAAACCGATTGGCCAAGGCCTGAACATCGACTGCAAGGGGTCTCTCCCCAACTGGAATATATGCTAAACTCCCCATACTCACTACCTTTCGGCTCAAAGCATCGGCCACCACATTGGCCTTTCCCGGATGGTCCAATATAGTGATATCATAATCCTTGAGCAACTCCAACCATCTCCGCTGCCTCAAATTAAGATCCTTTTGCTTGAACAAATGCTGAAGGTTGCGATGGTCCGTAAACACCTCATAAAATACGCCATACAAGTAATGCCTCAAAATCTTCAATGCATGAACTATGGCAGCTAGCTCCAAATCATGAACGGGGTAGTTCTTTTTCATGGGGCTTCAACTGACGAGAAGCATAAGCAATAACTCTACCCTCCTGCATCAATACACAACCAATCCCAACTCTCGAAGCATCACAATACACAGTATACGAACCTGAAGCTGATGGCAAAACCAATACTGGAGCTGAGGTCAAGGCTGTCTTGAGCTTCTAAAAGCTCTCCTCACACTTGTCTGTCCATACAAATGGAGCACCCTTCTGAGTCAATTTGGCCAAGGGCAATGCAATGGATGAGAATCCCTGAACAAACCGGCGATAATAACTTGCCAACCCAAGAAAACTACGAATCTCTGTGACTGAGGACGGTCTAGGCCAACTCTGAACCACCTCTATCTTCTTTGGATCAACCTAAATACCCTTGCTGGACACTATGTGTCCCAAGAAAGCCACTGAACCGAGCCGAAACTCACACTTAGATAATTTTGCATAAAGCTTCTCCTCCCTCAATCTCTGCAATACAACTCGCAAATGCTCCGCGTGCTCCTCCTGACTATGCGAGTACACTAGAATATCATCAATGAATACAATAACGAACGAATCTAGATAAGGCCGAAATACACTGTTCATCAAATGCATGAATGCTGTTGGGACATTGGTTAGCCCGAAAGACATAACAAGAAACTCATAGTGACCATATCTAGTCCTGAAAGCAGTCTTAAGAATATCTGAATCCCTGATCTTCAACTGGTGATAACCCGAACGGAGATCAATCTTGGAGAACACTCGCGCTCCTTGAAGCTGGTCAAATAAATCATCATGCGAGGCAAAGGATACTTGTTCTTAATTGTTATCTTGTTCAATTGCCTATAATCGATGCACATTCTCATTGTGCCATCCTTCTTCTTCACAAACAGAACCGGCACACCCCAAGGTGACACACTAGGCCGAATGAACCCCTTATCTAGGAGTTCCTGAAGCTGCTCCTTCAATTCTTTCAACTCTGCTGGTGCCATACGATACGGCGGAATAGAAATGGGCTGAGTGCCCGACACCAGGTCAATACCAAAATCAATATTCCTGTCTGGTGGCATGCCTGGCAGGTCTGCAGGAAATACATCGGGAAAATCCGTCACAACTGAAATAGAATCAATGCTAGGAGTCTCAACTCCAACATCCCTCACAAACGCTAGATATGAAAGGAAACCCTTCCCAACCATACGCTGGGCCTTCAAGAATTATATCACTCTACTAGGAACATAATCAGTCACACCACGCCACTCGATCCGCGATACACCCGGCATAGCCAAAATGACTGTCTTAGCATGAAAGTCTAGAATAGCACGACATGGAAATAACCAATCCATGCCAAAATGACATAAAATCCACCATGCTCAATAGCAATAGGTCCACTCGTGTCTTCAGACCCCCAATAGTCACCACACAAGACCGGTTCACACGGTCTACAATAACAGTATCGCCCACCGGGGTAGACACATGAACAGGTAAAGCAAGAAACTCCAGGGACGCACCCAAATAATGAGCAAAATATGAGGACACATAAGAATAGGTGGAACCGGGATCAAATATTACAGAGGCATCTTTGTGACAAACTGAAACAATACCTGTAATGACAGCATCTGAAGCAATGGCATATGTCCTGCCTGGAATAGTATAGAATCGAGCCTGGCACCACCTGATCGACCTCCCCCTCTGGGGCGACCCCTGGCTGCCTGACCTCCACCCCTAGCTGGCTGGGCGGGTGGTAAGGTAACTGGAGCGGAAGTCGAGGGCTGACCCCTCTGCTGAGACGAACTAGCACCACGATGAGGACATTGCCTCCACATGTGGCCCATCTCGCCACACTCATAACAGCTCCCTAGTGCTGGAGAAGAGGAATGAAGGGAACCCCTCGCACCGGAGTGTCTAGCAGATGCACTCCGCATAGAAGAACCCTGGCCTGACGGAGTACGAGCTGAACTCTGAGCTGGAAGGGCGCTGAGTAATAACTGGCCCTGCTGCGACCCATGATAACCACGACCTGAAGATGCCCCGCGATACTCTGGACGGGCTGACTGAGCAGGCCTGAAGGAACGACCTCTACCATGCTGAAACTGGCCCCTCGAAGGAGTACCACTATAACTGCCCGAACCTCGAGGCCTCTTGGCCTCCCTCTCCTCTCGCTCCTGACGACGAACCATCTCAATCTCGTGAGGCGATATCAACCACCTCCTCGAATGTAGCACCCAACACTCTTTCTTTGGTCATAAGAATACAGTTAAGGCCATCAAAAAATCTCCTGATCCTCTCACGATCTGTCGGAACCATCCAGACGGCATGACGAGCCAACTTAGAAAACCTCGACTCATACTGTAGTCAGATCCCCCTGTCACAACCACTCGAACTATCTACACAGCTCTTCTCTGCGGGACTGCGGCACATACTTGTCCAAGAAAAGAGCGAAGAACTGATGCCAATTAAGGGGCGCTGCACCAATCGGCCTACGCCTCTCATACGCCTCCCACCAAGTGATGGAAGCTCCAAAAAACTGAAAGGTGGTAAATGCCACACCACTAGACTCAAGAATCCCAGCTGTACGGAGCATCCGATGACACTTATCAAGAAAACCCTGGGCATCCTCGCCCTCAGCACCACTGAATGACGGAGGCTGGAGTCTACCAAAGCTCTCAAGACGACGTTGCTCATTGTCCGGCATAACTGGTACCATGAACTCCTGGGCTGGTTCAACCGGTTGGGCTGGAGGTGCCCCCGGCGTCCGAAGTCCCTGCACTACCTGCTCAGGTGTGTGAGCAGCGGGGGTCTGATTACCTCCCCAAGCCTGTGAAGTAGCTGCTGCTGTGGTGGCTGAAACTGTATGAGTCAGGCCAGTGCAAACAGATAAGATCTCAGCCAAGGCCTCCTGAAGACCCGGAATCACGATGGGCACAGCTGGTGCCTGAACTGGTGCTGCTGGAGCCTGATCCTGAGCTGGGGCAGCTGGTGGATCAACAGGTGCTGCCCTCGCTGCTCTACCTTTGCCACAACCACGACAGCGTCCACGGCCTTTGGTGGCCTCAGTGGGTGGCACTGGTGGTCGTCCACCTCGTCCGGTAGCTCGCGTCCTCACCATCTCGTGAGGGAATATGATAACAGAAGTTTTGTGCTCGGATCAATAAGTTCGCATGACAAGAATTTCAAGGATATCAAGTTTTTCCTAAAAGGTTTTGCAGCCTCTCGAGGATAAATACAGACGTCTCTGTACCGATCCGCGAGACTCTACTAAACCCGCTCATGACTCGTGAGACCTATGTAACCTAGGCTCTGATACCAACTTGTCACGACCCTAACCCCGAACCTGGTCGTGATGGCGCCTCTCGTGAAGGCAAGGCCAGCCAATTCAAACAAAATCTCATTTTAAGCAGTTAATTAAGATGAAAACAATATAAGCATGATTTAATAGCAATAATTCGTGGAAATGTAGCTAACCATAATAGAAACCATCCCGACACAGCCCAAACCGGGGTGTCACAAGTCATGAGCAACTATGGGTCTTGATACAAGTCTACCAAATACAATATCTGGCACAACTATTTGAAGAGCATGGAAACAACAAGATAAGAGAAATATGGGGCTGCGGATGCCAACAGCTACCTCGTAGTCTCTGAATCACCGCCTGGACGGGAGGAGTCAGCACTCCGGAGCAGAACCAACAATGCCTGAATTTGCACGCACGGTGCAGGGAGTAATGTGAGTACTCCGAATCAGTGAGTAATAAATATAAATAACGACTGAAAGTAAGAAAAGCACGTAAAGTACAAGGCATTCTATAATGAACCAGTAGGACATAATTTGAAAACAATAAATCCGTGAGGAATCAAGTAGAATCTCCTTTCAACAGGTAAAACATGTAATTTTTCAGGTAAATAATGTGAAGTAAAAAAAAAAAAAAAAGATAGCCCCTCGGGCTCAGTATCAACAAATCCGCTCCTCGGGCAATATCACAGAACAGTACCAGCCCCTCGGGCATCAAATTTCAGAACAATACCAGCCCCTCGAGCTATCATATGGAACAGTATCAGCCTCTCGGGCTATCACATAGTACAATATTAACCCCTCGGGCTATATCTCACATCACAATGGGTACCCGCGCTCACTGGGGGTGTACAGACTCCGGGAGGGGCCCCTTACGGCCCAAGCGCAATATCAAGCCAACTCGTGGCATCAAATCTAGGCCCTCGCCACCTCGTGGCATATATAAAGTATCTCAGGCCCTCGGCCTCAAATCAGTCACAAGCCACCTCGTGGCATATAAAGTATCTCAGGCCCTCGGCCTCATATCACTTAGTATATCCTCACATCTGGCCCTCGGCCGCACTCAGTCAGAAAAATCATCACAAGCCCCTCGGGCATAGTAAAACAATAGTTCTCAGTCCAAAAATATTATTAAAATATTATTTAAGTCTCAAAACTGAGTAAAAGTGGCTGAGTTGTAAAACAGTGGAAAACAGCATGACTGAGTTCAAGTAATAAGTCAAAATAGTGAGGAAACAGTGATAAAAATCCCCGAAAGGTTCAAATAATTGGGACGAAGCCCAAATATGACAATCAGCCCAAATCATGATGATAACAAATAAATTTCAGTCAAATACGCGGTAAAAATCATCAATCGAGACGGACCAACTCACAATCCCCAGTATTAAACGACCCCACGCTCATCATCGAGCGCGTATCTCACCTCAATATAGCACTACGATGTACAATCCGGGGTTTCAAACCCTCAGAACATCATTTACAATCACTACTCACCTCGAACCGACTAAATCCCTAGCCCGCAACGCCTTTGCCCCTCGATTTGGCCTCCATGCGCATCGAATCTAACCAAAATCAGAACAAATACGTCACAATATGCTGATGGGACAAAGCCCAAGCGAAAACAATCGAAAAAAATACCAAGAGATTCCGAAATTAGCAAAACCCGAACCCCGGGCGCACTTCTCGAAGCTCAGAAATTTTTACATCAACGGGTTCCTTATCTCCCAGCGAGTTCAACCATACAAAAATTATCGAATTTCGACATCGGATCGACCTCCAAATCTTAAATCTAAACTTAAGGAGTTTCACAATTTTTTTCCAACTTAATCACCAATTAAATACTAAAAATAGCGATATACTGGGGTAATTTGACCAAAATTGAGTTAAGAACACTTACCCCGATATTTCCCTTGAAAATCTCCCAAAAGTTGCCTCAAAATTCGCTTCAATCCGAGCTACATAGCTCCAAATATGTTAAAATGGCCGAAACCCCCATTTTGAGAATCTGTCCAAGCAAGTCTCATTTGGACATATTTTCGAGGCTGATTTTGCTGTGATTTAAGGGCGTTTTGGAGATTATTCTAAGATGGTAACGACAGTGGGTTTTACATAGTTAATGGTTACTGGTTTCTATTTATAGAGGGTCAAAAAAATCGGGACAAAACGCCCCTTTCAGGTTTAATATGCGACCGCATTTTTTACGTTCATCTTTGCCCAGAAATCCGTCTTGGTCTGCGATCTCAGTGTGAGATATGCGGCTCGCATTGTAGAAATGCGACCGCGTATGAGACCGCATTTCTGACGTCGATCTTTGCCCAAAAATCTGTCTTGGTCTGCGATCTTAGTGTGAGATATGCGGCTCGCATTGTAGAAATGCGACCGCATATAAGACCGCATTTCTGACGTCGATCTTTGCTCAGATATCTGTCTTGGTCTGCGATCTCAGAGTGAGATATGCTGCTCGCATATGGGTTTTGCGATAGCATAACGTGCTTTGCAATGCCTTTTTGCTCTTTTACATAATTCCAAAAAAAGGAAATTGCGTTTAAAACAAGCAAAAATCTAAGTAATTAGTTTCAAATGTGCTTCTCCGGCACAACAGGTCGTCACATTCTCCACCTCAAAAAAAAACGTTCGTCCTCGAACGAGTCAAGAAACATGCTTGAAGCCTCAAATAGGTGAGGATATCTGCCCCGCATCTCCCGCTCGGTTTCCCAGGTAGCCTCCTCCACGGGCCGACCTCTCCGCTGCACTCTCACTGAAGATATATCCTTGGACCTCAACTTCCGAACCTGACGACCCAAAATCGCCACTGGCTCCACATCATAGGTGAAATCATCATCCAACTGAACCGTGCTGTAGTCAAAAATATGAGATGGATCCCCAATATACTTTCAGAGCATAAAAACAAGAAATAGCGGGTGCACACTCGACAAGCTGGGTGGCAAAGCAAGCTCATAAGCCACCTCCCCAATCCTCCGAAGCACCTCAAACGACGCAATGAACCGAGGACTCAATTTCCCTTTCTTCCCGAATCTCATAACACCCTTCATGGGCGAAACCTTCAGCAAGACCTTCTCACCAACCATGTAGGACACATCTCGAACCTTCCTATCAGCATAACTCTTTTGCCTCGACTGCGCTGTACGAAGCCTCTCCTGAATCACTTTCACCTTCTCTAGAGCATCCTGAACCAAATCAGTCCCCAATAGCGTAGCCTCGCCGGGCTCGAACCAACTATCTGGAGATCTACTCCGCCTCCCATTCAAAGCCTCATACAGAGCCATCTAAATACTCGACAGGTAGCTGTTGTTATAAGCAAACTCTGCAAGCGGTAGAAACTCATCCCATGAACCTCCGAAATCAATAACACATGCACGCAACATGTCCTTCAATATATGAATAGTACGCTCGGACTGCCCGTCCGTTTGCGGATGAAAAGCTGTGCTCAACTCCACCTGAGTACCCAACTCTCTCTACACGGCTCTCCAAAACTGCGAAGTAAACTGAGTACCTCTATCCGAAATGATAGAAACTGGGACACCATGCAGCCGAACAATCTCCCGGATATAAATCCCTACCAACCGCTCTAAAGAATAGGTAGTACACACAGGAATGAAGTGCGCGGACTTGGTCAGCCAATCCACAACCACCCAAATAGCATCGAACTTCTTCAAAGTCCGTGGAAGTCCAACAACGAAGTCCATAGTGATTCGCTCCCACTTCCACTCGGGAATAGCCATCTGCTGAAGCAAGCCACCCGGTCTCTGATGCTCATATTTTACCTGCTGACAGTTGAGACACCGAGCTGCAAATCGTACAAAATCTTCTTCATTCTTCTCCACCAATAGTGTTGTCTCAAGTCCTGATACATTTTCGCGGCACCCGGATAAATGGAATACCGCGAGCTATGGGCCTCCTCCAGAATCAACTCCCGAAGCCCATCCACATTGGGCACACAAATTCGGCCCTGCATCCTCAACACTCCATCATCGCCGATGGTCACATCTCTAGCATCGTTATGCTGAACTCTGTCCCTAAGGACAAGCAAATGCAGATCGTCATATTGGCGCCCTCTGATGCGATCGTATAAGGAAGACCGAGAAACCACACAAGCCAACACCCGACTAGGTTCTGAAATATCTAATCTCACAAACTGATTGGCCAAGGCCTGAACATCGACTGCAAGGGGTCTCTCCCCAACTGGAATATATGCTAAACTCCCCATACTCACTACCTTTCGGCTCAAAGCATCGGCCACCACATTGGCCTTTCCCGAATGGTCCAATATAGTGATATCATAATCCTTGAGCAACTCCAACCATCTCCGCTGCCTCAAATTAAGATCCTTTTGCTTGAACAAATGCTGAAGGTTGCGATGGTCCGTAAACACCTTACAAAATACGCCATACAAGTAATGCCTCAAAATCTTCAATGCATGAACTATGGCAGCCAGCTCCAAATCATGAACGGGGTAGTTCTTTTCATGGGGCTTCAACTGACGAGAAGCATAAGCAATAACTCTACCCTCCTGCATCAATACACAACCAATCCCAACTCTCGAAGCATCACAATACACAGTATATGAACCGGAAGTTGATGGCAAAACCAATACTGGAGCTGTGGTCAAGGTTGTCTTGAGCTTCTGAAAGCTCTCCTCAGACTCGTCCGTCCATACAAATGGAGCACCCTTTTGAGTCAATTTGGCCAAGGGCGATGCAATGGATGAGAATCCCTGAACAAACCGGCGATAATAACCTGCCAACCCAAGGAAACTATGTATCTCTGTGGCTGAGGACGGTCTAGGCCAACTCTGAACCGCCTCTATCTTCTTTGGATCAACCTGAATACCCTCGCTGGACACTACGTGTCCCAAGAAAGCCACTGAACTGAGCCAAAACTCACACTTAAATAATTTTGCATAAAGCTTCTCCTCCCTCAATATCTCCAATACAACTCGCAAATGCTTCGCGTGCTCCTCCTGACTACGCGAGTACACTAGAATATCATCAATGAATACAATAACGAACGAATCTAGATAAGGCAGAAATACACTGTTCATCAAATGCATGAATGCTGTTGGGACATTGGTTAGCCCGAAAGACATAACAAGAAACTCATAGTGACCATATCTAGTCCTGAAAGCAGTCTTAAGAATATCTGAATCCCTGATCTTCAACTGGTGATAACCCGAACGGAGATCAATCTTGGAGAACACTCGCGCTCCTTGAAGCTGGTCAAATAAATCATCAATGCGAGGCAAAGGATACTTGTTCTTAATTGTGACCTTGTTCAATTGCCTATAATCGATGCACATTCTCGTTGTGCCATCCTTCTTCTTCACAAGCAGAACCGGCACACCCCAAGGTGACACACTAGGCCGAATGAACCCCTTATCTAGGAGTTCCTGAAGCTGCTCCTTCAATTCTTTCAACTCTGCTGGTGCCATACGATACGGCGGAATAGAAATGGGCTGAGTGCCCGGCACCAGGTCAATACCAAAATCAATATCCCTGTCTGGTGGCATGCCCGGCAGGTCTACAGGAAATACATCGAGAAAATCCGTCACAATTGGAATAGAATCAATGCTAGGAGTCTCAGCTCCAACATCCCTCACAAACACTAGATATGAAAGGCAACCCTTCCCAACCATGCGCTGGGCCTTCAAGAATGATATCACTCTACTAGGAACATAATCAGTCACACCACGCCACTCGATCCGCGGTACACCCGACATAGCCAAAGTGACTGTCTTAGCATGACAGTCTAGAATAGCATGACACAGAGATAACCAATCCATGCCAAAATGACATCAAAAACCACCATGCTCAATAGCAATAGGTCCACTCGTGTCTTCAGACCCCCAATAGTCACCACACAAGACCGGTACACACGGTCTACAATAACAGTATCGCCCACCGGGGTAGACACATGAACAGGTAAAGCAAGAAACTCCCGGGGCGCACCCAAATAATGAGCAAAATATGAGGACACATAAGAATAGGTGGAACCGGGATCAAATAATACAGAGGCATCTTTGTGGCAGATTGAAACAATACCTGTAATGACAACATCTGAAGCAATGGCATATGTCCTGCCTGGAATAGCATAGAATCAAGCCTGGCACCACCTGATCGACCTCCCCCTCTGGGGCGACCCCTGGCTGCCTGACCTCCACCCCTAGCTGGCTGGGCGGGTGGTAAGGTAACTGGAGTGGAAGTCGAGGGCTGACCCCTCTGCTGAGACGAACTAGCACCACGATGAGGACATTGCCTCCACATGTGGCCCATCTCGCCACACTCATAACAGCTCCCTAGTGCTGGAGAAGAGGAACGAAGGGAACCCCTCGCACCGGAGTGTCTAGCAGATGCACTCCGCATAGAAGAACCCTGGCCTGACGGAGTACGAGCTGAACTCTGAGCTGGAAGGGCGCAGAGTAATAACTAGCCCTACTGCGACCCATGATAACCACGACCTGAAGATGCCCCGCGATACTCTGGACGGGCTGACTGAGCAGGCCTAAAGGAACGACCTCTACCATGCTGAAACTGGCCCCTCGAAGGAGTACCACTATAACTGCCCGATCCTCGAGGCCTCTTGGCCTCCCTCTCCTCTCGCTCCTGACGACAAACCATCTCAATCTCGCGAGGGATATCAACCACCTCCTCGAATGTAGCACCCAACACTCTCTCTTTGGTCATAAGAATACGGAGATGATAGTTAAGGCCATCAACAAATCTCCTGATCCTCTCACGATCTGTCGGAACCATCCAGACGGCATGACGAGCCAACTTAGAAAACCTCGACTCATACTGTAGTCAGATCCCCCTGTCACAACCACTCGAACTATCTACACAGCTCTTCTCTGCGGGACTGCGGCACATACTTCTCCAAGAAAAGAGCGAAGAACTGCTGCCAATTAAGGGGCGCTGCACCAACCGGCCTACGCCTCTCATACGCCTCCCACCAAGTGATGGAAGCTCCAAAAAACTGAAAGGTGGTAAATGCCACACCACTAGACTCAAGAATCCCGGCTGTACGGAGCATCCGATGACACTTATCAAGAAAACCCTGGGCATCCTCGCCCTCAGCACCACTGAATGACGGAGGCTGGAGTCTACCAAAGCTCTCAAGACGACGTTGCTCATTGTCCGGCATAACTGGTACCATGAACTCTTAGGCTGGTTCAACCGGTTGGGCTGGAGGTGCCCCCGGCGTCTGAAGTCCCTGCACTACCTGCTCAGGTGTGTGAGCAGCGGGGGTCTGATTGCCTCCCCCAGCCTGTGAAGTTGCTGCTGCTGTGGTGGCTGAAACTGCCTGAGTCAGGCCAGTGCAAACAGATAAGATCTCAGCCAAGGCCTCCTGAAGACCCGGAATCACGATGGGCACAGCTGGTGCCTGAACTGGTGCTGCTGGAGCCTGATCCTGAGTTGGGGCAGCTGGTGGATCAACAGGTGCTGCCCTCGCTGCTCTGCCTCTGCCACGACCACGACCGCGTCCACGGCCTTTGGTGGCCTCAGTGGGTGGCACTGGTGGTCGTCCACCTCGTCCGGTAGCTCGCGTCCTCACCATCTCGTGAGAGAATAGGATAACAGAAGTTTATTGCTCGGATCAACAAGTTAGCACGACAAGAATTTCAAGGATATGAAGTTTTTCCTAAAAGGTTTTGCAGCCTCTCGAGGATAAATACAGACGTCTCTGTACCGATCCGCGAG
>MCJB01001491.1:0-15080 GCA_002018475.1 Nicotiana obtusifolia | reverse complement strand
CGAATCGCTTTTTGGGTCGCGAATCTGATCAGCCAACTGATCCTTTTCCTCATTTTACTAATTTAAGTCTAACTTCTTCGTACGGAGTCCGATTTGGACGATTCTTTTTGCTATGGCTCCGTAATTTCAATACGGAGCTAATGACTCAAACAAAATTGAGTTTGGAGCTCGTTTACTAATTTTAATATCAATTATACCAGAAAATAAAATGTTTGTCGCTTCATGAAGCGACGTTTTAAGTCCCGTTGACCATTCAAAATTCACCCGAGACCTCCGGGGCTTAATCTGAACATGCACACCTGTTCTATAACCTCATTTAAGCTCGTTCCAATCATTGGAACACTAAAATGAACATCGATTTATTAGATTTGCATTGAAACCAAATCCTATGAGCTTCAAGGATCCTCAATTCGATCCTTCGATCCGAACCCGACCAAACGGTGTCCGAATGGTCTGAAAATTTGCACGCAAGTCCAAAATCACATAAGGAACCTACAGCAACTTTCGGAATTTCATTCCGACTTCCGGATCAAAATTCGACCTATCAATCGGAAATCCGAACTTCCTCGATTCAAATTTAGTGTGGTTCGAGGTCTACCAAATATATTCCGGTCACTCGTCTAAGTCATATATTCCCTCCCGAAGCTAGTCGAGTCGTCGGATTTCAAATCCGAGCCTTCTAACTCAAAAGTCAATCTCGTGGTTGACTTTAGCGACTTAGACTTTCTTAAATGAGACCATGTGTCTCATTTCTTTTTAATTCACTTCAAGTACATTTTACTCGATTTAAATCTCACACTACATAATAAATGGAATAATTCGGGGCAATAAAGTGAGTCATCACGATTTCTCTTATTAAATGCACTACTATTACCATTGGGATTGATAACGAATTGTTTAGGAAGAACCAAATCATCTTTTATTGGATGCTCTTCTTCGTTTATGAGATGAAGCAAGAAGACACTGAATACTGGATCTGTTCTTACTTTATATTTCTTGTCAGTTGAATCTTTTTCATTTGATGCCAGAAGTATAACTTTGGCAAGCTAGCATTTACAGTCTCTACTTTTGTCCATTTTGGAACTACTGATAGTACTTGACATAAATCAAATCCTAGACCACTAATTTTCCACCAAACGGTTTATTAATATCCAATATATCTCTAGAACTCCGGGCAATTATTTCGGTCGTTTGACACTTAGTCATAAGTGCTCCATCCCATATTATCAATTTTTCTTTCCTTATCAATTTAGCACTATTACTCTGCTTTGATATGTTTGTGATGGTTATTTAAGTTGTTTGAAGAGGTATATCAAATCTAAAGTGGGTGGCCTCACAATAAAATCATTGTTGGTACACCACTTGCTACCATTGCTAATAGTGTCATGCCTCTTGATATGATATTTGCAAGTAATGCATGAGAAAGTAAATATTATTTCGATTCCGCCCGAGGCATCTATAAAGAATAATTTCGTTATAGCAGAGTCGACTCTTTATAATATAGTCTTGAAAGTTTGTTCTTGTTTAGGATTTAGCTTTGATTTGGCTTCCTCAGCTACTTGTATAACATTTTGATTCTTAATAGTATACTAACCTTTTTACTTTCTGTTCTAATGCTCTTTTTATAGAATAAATTTATGTACCCTAAGATTTTTTTTTCACTTGAATAAGAATTTTACTCATATGATGACTTTTAAAAATAATTGAATTGGATTCTCTGCTAAATAATCAATTAAAAGATTTGATTATTTGGTTTTAACATAAAAGATAATTTATTGTATGTTGATTCAGATCTTAATATTAGTTCATCTCTTGTTTTGAATATTTAATCTTAATTTTAATTTTATCCTCCATAAGTTTTATTTTCAAAGAGTAAAAGATTGATATGGCATTTCACTTTTAGATCTTTATGTTTGTAGAATCACTAGTGGTATTGACTCTTGCTAACTATTTTTTTCTCTTTCTCACACATTTATATTCTCAAATATTTTCTTAGTTGTTGTTAAATAATTGAATATTTTTCAATATTACACGAAAAATTGATAAAAAAAAATATTATTTGAATAGGAAAATAGTTCAAATATAATATAAAAATATACTATCGTGGGGGTATTTTTTTTTTTCAATTTCTATGTAGTCAATTTAACATTGCTTTTATTTTTTCTTGGTATTGGACATTATGGAGTAATAATATATTGCCAATACGGAGGATTTTTATGAAATTGATTTTATTAAACCTCCAACATATTCTTAATAAGAATTTAATAGATAAATTTTAAAATCTTAAATATTAAAAATTAGCATAGAAAGTATTGTAGTCCAAAAAATAAGTTATTACATTTATATCCTCTTCCTATGAGTTCTTCCGTTTAATAATTTAGGGCTATTTTGGTACATTAATATTGTACTTATGCTTTTATAATAATACAGACTCTCCCTTTTTTAAATGAATTTGGACAACATAATACATTCTCAAATTAAATTAGTAATAGGACATTATAATACGTTTTCAAATTAAATTAGTAATAGGAATTTTTAAGAAGTATATATCCCGAAAGTAATAGGATAACATGACTAAAGATATTTACTTGTTCAATTTTATATGAATTAGACTGCCCGAAAGTAATTATACTAATAGGATTCCTAGAGGTAATCATGTGGGATTCCTAAGGTGTAGTAATATATACTAAAATTAATAGGATATAAAGCTAATATCTAGAATTTCGGTTATGTCCTTTCATTATAAATTATTATGCTTAATATTATAAAATTATTTTTGTAAACCGACATTTTATTCATGCTTTTGTAATAAAATAGACAATGTTAAATATCCGCCTCTAATCATATTACAATATGCTCTAGCTAGTATTTTCTTTCTGTAACTTCAACACTATTCTATTAGTAGCTTCTTGTTATACTTTCCTCAGTAATCATTCTTGTTTTCATTGGAAATCTCCAGCATTTGAATGTCTAGATACTCTTTGTCAATTTCAACTACCAAACTTCTTAACTCAATAATTTTGTACCTAGCTATATATGCAAATATAAAAATTTACAATATAATCAAAATATATACATGCATTATAGACTACAGTAGACGCTCAAATGTCGTATTTTTCCCGTATCAAGAATTTCTTTACGATCTCTTTCCCCCCTATCATTCAAAGAAAGAATGCATTGGTTCTTTAAGTGAAGAAGAGAGGGGCTTCCTGTAAAATTGCAACGATATATATCTGAGTGTCATTATTGTATTGGCAATAGGTGCATCACGCGTGTTGCTTCATGTTTTTATTTTTATTTTTTATTATATATAGGGGTACAGAAAGAAAAAATAGAGAGAAAATTACACGATGGAGAATAATACGAAGTTTTAATCTATACTTGTGTTTACCCTTAAAATCGGATAACAATTGAATTTATAAGTGGTTTTAAGAATACGTAGGTTAATTTGACACAAAGCGATAGATTGAACTATAAGTAAAGTAAACAATAATAAAGTAAATAATATTATAAGGCTTTTGGGATGCGTGTCACAATGTGTTTTACAAACAATCTGATCCCCTTTATATAGGAGGGGAGTCATACTTTAGGTACAACTCTATATAAGGTAAAAAATCTCACGATTTGCTAATTAAGCGGTTCAATTGATACGTGCCGAGATTCCCGCCGTGAGGTGCGATCGGTTACGGATATTTCGTCCTACCGTTATTTTGGTTCGATGATGTTCTCTCGAGCTAATTCAGAGTCGGAGTCAGTTCTAGGGTCACGGACTAGGCAATCTTTGAAGGCGGATGTTCTAATCTCGTACCTAGGTTTGCTGGAATCTAGGGTCGATCTTCAACCTATTATGTTTCACTCTCGGTCTGCCATGCAATAGGCGAGCTCGGTTTCTACCGTATCAGATAGTCCCCTTATTTTTCGGAGAGTAAATGACGAGAAACGATATGAGCCTCGGATTCTCACTATACGAGCTTCCGATTCCCACTCCGATAAATGACGATAAATTCATGACGTAAGTGATAAGAATAGTTGAAACGTCCCGTCGGTCAAGTATTCAAGACATTAAATGTGCATCAGTTAACGGTCTACCGCTTCACGATATGAACCGCCGTTTGAGAAAATTATAAATACCCCTTTTCATCCATTCATTAGAACTTTTACATTCAAACATCTGCACTTGTGTTTTCAAGAAAACTTCATCACTCTCATCTTCAAACTTCTTCCCTTCTGGTTTTCTGAAAGCTTTCACAAGTTATCTGCTAATTACGCTTCCTCTTTCATCAGCACCTTCTTTTCTCCTCTGTTCAGAAGCAATGGCAAAGACTTTAAAATCCGTTTCTCAAAAAGAAAACCCTTCTTCCTCGAGACCGACTGAAAATGTTTCGTTTGTTGCCACTAAGGAGCCGACACCAGAACCCCCTTTAAATGTATTCATCCCTGCGGGTTCCTAACTGGAGCTGATCTCAAGGTTGAGAAAACTTCCTCGGTACCGGGTCGGTGCGAGCCGGTCTTGAGATACATATGTTCGATCTTCAACTTTATCCTCGAGAAAGTCAAGGATGACTGCAACTGGGGTGATAAGCTCTTAGTGGTTCCTACCCCCGAGGAATCGATCACTACCTACATGGAGGGTTTTTTGAGTGTTTACACTTACCCTTTCACGTTGGGTCCTTTAGATCCAGTTATTATAGCCTTTTTCAAAAGGTACGAGGTGGCTTTCGGGCAGATTCACCCTTCATTTTGGAGGATTGTAATTCTTCTTCTCTTCTTCGTGAGCAAACTCGAGGGATGTCCCTTTACCATCGATCATCTTATGCGCCTGTATAGTCCCCGACTTTATCGAGGGGGCTAATAAAACTTGCCCGTCGGGCAAGCAAGGCTCTATTTTCGAGCATTGACGAGGATCTGGACCGAGGTTGGTTGGGATGATTCGTTCAAGTGAAGACCTCGGACTTAATCCCGGCTGAGTAAATGCCATTTCTCGAGAAATGGATCATGAAGCGTAAGTACAACTTTACCTTTAATGTTCTGTTCATTATTTTTCTTTTGCCCTTATTCTCATCGACTCCCTGTGATGTAGCTGTTGCTCGGATGCCAGATGTAGTACCTTGACTCAAGGTATGGGTCGAGGGCATCATTTCGCAAAAACCCTTCTCTGAGCGCGTGTGGCGCGAACTTTCGACGGACTGGTGGGAAGCCTTTTCTCATGGCGAGATTTTTCCTCTAAGTTACATTCGATCTTATTTTTACGCCGTCGATTTCTAACTTGTTTCACCTTCCCTTTGCAGGTTTATCAAAAGATGTTGAGATGAGGCCTCCGTCTAGTAATGACAACACATTCACCGACCCCCTGCTCCTAAGTAGGATAAAGAGAAGAAAAGAAGAAAAGCTCCGAGCTCTTCGGGCCCCGAGAAGAAGAAAACGAGGAGGCGACTGGTGCAGAAATCTAAAGAAAATACCAGCACCCCAGAACTCCCATCGGACTCGCTCCATCAGTTGAGGGATGAGTCCGAAGAAGAAGAAGAAGACTCTGAGTTGGTGACCCGCGTGAGGAGCGGTACCGAGCTTGAGAGGTTCGAGCCCGTTTTTCCCCGAGCTAAGGAGGTCGATAGAGAGACCATGGCTGGTGCTTCTCGGGCAGACGATAATATACCAAAGGACGTCCTTGGGGTGATAGGTCTTTCTAGGTCACCATCATTCACAAACTCGGTGATAAACAAAGCCCAGATGTTGAAAGGGCACCCAAACGAGGGGCCTCAAGGGGCGATAGATTCCTTCAACAACTTCTTTGATGGTATGGATTCTACCACCTCGGAGGACGTTAGGTGATTTATCGGTGCCAAAGAAGATGCCGTCTTTGGGAGTCAGCGGATCTTCTTCGAGTCCGAGATTGCTAGTCGGTTCCTAGCCCCGAGCGCAGATCCTGACCGGAAGCGGTCATTCATCATATCTGTACCAGAGGATGCTCGGGTTCTCTCTGCCCCCATTCTCCGATGCTTGTTGACCGAAGAGGATCGAGCCAAAATGGATAAGGTGGAGGCCTCTTGTCTTTTCAAGGAGGCTCAATAGGTGAATCGGGTAACTTCAAAAGCCTTTTTGTTATGTACTTAGATTAAATCGTGAACAATCATGACATTCTTCTTTGTGTTTGCAGGCCTCGGTGCTTCACCATGAAATATTTATCCGATATCGAGAAGAGTTGAACCAACATGAGATCGAGATTCGGAAGCTTACTGAGAAGAGGGATGCTTACAAGCTCCTTGCTGAGAAGTTCCAGGCAGAGTTAGAAGCGGCTCGGAAGGAGCATGCCAACCTGGTCGAGCAGGTAAGACGAGTATTTGAACTTAGTGATGACGATTCAGACACAATGGCTAACGACCTGAACCCGCAGGTTCAAAAGAGAGTTGACCAGATCGAGCAGCTCTAGGCGGAAGTGGACATGGTGCAAGCTGAGGCCGAAGAATGAAAGAAAAATATGGACCGCCTGACCTCAAAAAAGGAAATTTCCCGAGAACAACTGGCTTCGACTGAGGTCCAGCTCCAGGCTGCAAAAGAAAAGGCCTTGGTACAGGCCAAAAAGATCAAGGAGCTCCAGTCTTAACTGAGCTTGGCGGTCTCCGGCCAAGAAAATCTAGCCAAGGAACTTGAGGTGTCCAAGTTAGAGATTGTTGTGGTTAAGGACGAGGCTGGTGAGCGGGTGGACCAGCATAAGGCCGATGCCGAGGCGGCTCAGGACCAAGTGAGAAACTTGGTGGAGCATATGAAGTAGCAATCGCGAAGGGAGGCCCTCGAGGGAGTTCGAGCTCATGGTTTTGACCTGCTGGCTGAGATCGAGAAAGCCAAGGTATCCGAAGCCCAGGCCAGGAAGCTGGCTTACCCCGAGGAGGAAGATTCCGAGGGGTCTGAAGATTACGGCGAGCTCGAAGATAGCGAAGACCCCGAAGGTGATGACACGGCCCCTGACGGAGACTAGACCACTTAGGCTTTTTTAGATTTGTATTTTTGTTGAGGCCGTTTGGCCTTTGCAAAATTTTTTATCGGGCTGTTTAGCCCTTGTAAAAAGAATTTTGTTTAAATATATAAGGTTTTCTTTCCTTTTCGCGGCTTTCGAATTTTTCCCTTTGCTTTATTATTGATATTCACAAAGATCGAAAATACCTTAGCACGAAATAATTAGGTTATGTTCGAAGATTCAAACAAACCTTGCCTTTACATTATTCTATTTTAAGGCATTTTGGGGGTCCGGTGTTACTGGAAATATCCTCCCGAAGTAAGTGGTTAAGATTATAGTTCGCCGAGGGTAGCCTTTAGAACCGGTTATGAAAATTTTCTTTCAAAGGCCTTATTTTTATTACGGGTCTCGGATGTCTCTGAGCCGTGTTAATATGTTCGTAGCCTTTTAATTCGAGTGTCGCCCAGTGGGCTTGCTTTCCCGAGTTATCCGGGCTTGCCTAAGATAACAGTCTCCGAGTGGGGATGGCCGTGGCCTTTAAAATTTGGGGGTTGCCTAATAGGTCTTATGCCCCCCCAGGTCTAATAGCTTGGACTATTCGAGTTTGTTTTCGGACGACAGTCCCCGAGTGAGAGAGTGATTGTTCGATCTCAAGTTAAAGCGACCCTTGGGCTCATTACCTTTAAGGGATCAGAAACAGGGAATTCCTTAAGAAATGTAAATAAGAAATTTTTATAAGACAAGATGATTACAAGGAAAAAATTCTCTTTATTCTTGTGTAAAACACATACATGCGTACATGCTTTATGCTAGGACTCGAACAATCTATGCGGGCACAGTTCGTTAGACTGTTTGGCCCTTACAATAAATCCTACCTATCGAGACCCTTCCACCATGAAGTAATTTCCTTGTTAAAGTCGATATCTGAGGGTAATGCCCCCCAGTATTCGAAATTGATCATAGAGAGAAGCTTCAGATACTGTTAATGTGATCTTCAACACCGATTCGTGATTGGTCTTTGACTCTAAGTTAGCACGATCCATTATTGCCTCGTTAAAAACCTTGCTAGAAAACCCATTTGGGACAAAATCGGTTCAAGGAAAAAAGAGTGCAACGCATGCTTTCAGACCTAAAACTTTGTACTACTCCTTGTTGGTCACTTGCAAGTGTTAGTCCGAAATACAAATAAAAGAAAATGAATAGGGTCGTACCTTAGCAATCAATTTAGGTGAGTTATATTCCAATTGCTCGGTAGTTGTTCACCGTTCATCGTTCCGAGCTTGTAGGATCCTTTTTCAATGATTTCAACGATATGATATGGTACTTCCCAGTTTGGTCCCAACTTTCCCTCGCTCGGGTTTCGGGTGTTCAGTGTGACCTTTCATAGCACTAAGTCCTTGACATTGAAGTAGTGAAGGTTGGACCTTCTGTTGTAATATCTCTCGATCCGTTGCTTTTGGGCAGCCAATCGAATAAGGGCGTCGCGCCTTTCGTCCAACAGTTCCAAGCTCGTATTCATTGCCTTGTCATTTGATTCCTTTGTTGCATATCAGAATATGATACTTGGCTCTTCGACTTCGATCGGTATTAGAGCTTCAGCGCCATAAACCAATGAGAAAGGGGTGGCCCCGATACTAGACTTTGAGGTCATGCGGTGTGCCCATAGGACTTCGGGTAGGATTTCCTTCCACCTTCCTTTGGCATCAGTTGACCTCTTTTTGAGATTTTGGAGTATGTTTTTGTTGGTCGATTCGGCTTGTCTGTTCCCACTAGGGTGATAAGGTGTTGATAAGATCTGTTTGATCTTATGATCCTCGAGAAACTTGGTCATTTTGCTGCCAATAAATTGTTTCCCATTGTCACATACGATTTCGGATGGCATTCCGAACCGACATATGATGTGGTCCCAAATAAAGTCGATGACCTCCTTTTCCCTGACCTTCTCATATGCCTGGGCTTCCACCCACTTAGAAAAATAATCAGTCATAAACAATATAAATTGAGCCTTACCTGGTGCCCACGGAAGGGGGCCAACGATGTCCATTCCCCACTTCATGAACGGCCATGGTGATAAAACCGAGTGGAGCAGCTCCCCGGGTCGATGGATCATCAGAGCGTGTCTTTGGCATTTATCACATTTTCGAACGAACTCCTTTGCGACTTTTTCCACGTCGATCCAATAATAACCTGCTCTGATTGTTTTTCGAACTAGCGATTCGGCGCTTGAATGATTTCCACAGGTACCCTCGTGGATTTCCTTCAAAACATACTCAGTATCGCCCGGCCCTAGACATATTGCACGTGGGACATCAAATGTTCTTCAGAACAAGGTTCCGTCTTCGAACAGGCTAAATCGGGCCGCCTTTGTACGTAGGGCCCTCGACTCTTTTGGATCCGAGGGCAGTTTACCAGATCTGAGATATTCTGTATACTTATTCCTCCGGTCCCAAGTTAATCTCGTCGAGTTGATCTCGGCATGACCTTCTTCCACCACTGATCTCAAAGTTGTATGAATTCTCTCGAGTTGAACTCATCGTCTTCGATCGATGAGGCCAAGTTAGCAAGGGCATCGGCCTCGCTGTTTTGATCCTGAGGTATGTGTTGCAAAGTCCATTCTTTGAACCGATGTAATGTCACCTGTAATTTGTCTAAGTATCTTTGCATTCGTTCCTCTCTGAGCTTGAATGTTCTATTGACTTGGTTTACCACAAGGAAGGAGTCGCACTTGGCTTCGATCACTTCCGCCCCCAAGCTCTTTGTTAGTTCAAGGCCTGCAATCATGGCCTCATATTCGGCCTCGTTGTTAGTCAATTTCACAGTCTCAATAGATTGTCTAATTATACTACCTATTGTTGGCTTTGATACGATGTCAAGTCCAGACCCTTTTGCGTTTGAGGTGCCGTCCGTGAAGAGGGTTCAGATTCCCGAGGAAGTCCCTGAGTAAAAGCTTGAACAGCCCAATCATCAGCGACCGGTGGCAGGTCCATCCGTTCTATTTGAAATCGAGATACGAATTCTCTGAGAATTTCGTTATCCTTTTGCCTCACTTTGAAGATGTCCGATTTCCTAGTTTCGACCTTGATAGCCCCAGCGTGTGCTTTCACAAAAGAGTCTGCAAGCATAGCAAATGAGTTAATAGAATTAGGGGGTAAGTTGTGATACTATATCATGTCTCCCTTTGACAAGGTTTCTTCGAATTTCTTCAGTAAGATGGACTCGATCTCATCATCCTCCAAGTCGTTTTCTTTGATGGCACATGTGTATGAAGTGACGTGCTCGTTTGGGTCAGTCGTTCCGTTGTACTTAGGAATCTCAGGCATGCGGAATTTTTTGGGGATTGGCTTCAGAGCCGCACTCGGAAGGAAAGGTTTCTGTACAAACTTCTTAGAATCCAAGCCTTTCAGTATCGTCGGCGCTCCCGGGATTTGGTCGACCCTAGAATTGTAGGTCTCCACCTTTTTGTCGTTTGCTTCGGTGTTCTTCTCCCCTGATTCTATTTGTTTTATCTACTCCTCGAGCATTTTTATGATCTCGGGGTTACTACCCGGCTCGCTCCCACTCGACCTTTCCGCGACCTGTTCTTCCCTGTGAGTGATTTCTCGAAAAGGGCCAGGCTGGATCCTGCATGGTGTGCGACTTTGATTTTGTAACTGAGCTATTGCCGTATGTTGAACCTGCAACATTTAGAAGATCATTCGCAGATTGACCACATCCCCTCCATTGTTTTGAGCATTCTGTGCAGTCGACCGAGCTCTACCATAGATGCTATTCTCGGGGTCGGTAGGCAAATTTGCATCGATAGCCACATGCAAATTAGCGTCAATTGGATCTGCGATCGGAATTTCAGCGGGTTTTCACCTTGGTGACCGGACTCGTTGTCATCATGCAGAGGTGTTGGTTGAGAGTTTGACATTTTTGTGTTTGAGCCTGGAATCAAAGACACTTCAAGAGAAAATGTAAAGCAGTGTGTGTTATGGAGATTTGTATCAAATAACCACTATTATCCTTAGCCCCACGGTGGGCGCCAAATTATTTACCCTTAAAATCGGATAACAATTGAAAATTATAGGTGGTTTTAAGGATACGTAGATTAATTTGACACAAAGCGATAGATTGAACTATAAGTAAAACAAACAATAATAAAGTATATTCAAACCGTGTGACTTGAACAGTTATAGCCTTGAGAAATAGACCTCACTCGAATTGTATATGTTCCAAACAATGTCAAATTACGGAAGAACAGTAGCTGGTAGAAAAAAAATATTATAAAGCTTTTGGGATGCGTGTCACAATGTGTTTTACAAATAATCCGACCTCCTTTATATAGGAGGGGAGTCCTACTTTAGGTACAACTCTATATACGGTAAGAAATCTCATGATTTGCTAATTAAGCGATTCCATTGATACGTGCCGAGATTCCTGCCATGATGCGCAATGTGACGACCCGACCAGTCGTCTCATGAGTTACCGCTCCCTTTTCTCCATTTCTACCTTATCATGCTTCGTTATGTTATTTGGGATGTGTGTGCGAAATTTCATGTCATTCGGACATGGTCTGATTGGGTTTTCGATTAAAAGAGTAACTTAGAAGATTTTGAAATTCTTAGGCTTGAATCCGATGGGAATTTAGTGTTGGGAGGTTGTTTGAGCGTTCCGAAGGTTAGAACAAATTCGAATAACGTTATGGGATATGTTGGCATGGTTGGTTGGGGTCCCAGTGGCCTCGGGTGAGTTTAGGGTTGCTAAGCGGATTGTTTCGCCCTTGGAAAAGTTGCAGAAAAACCAGAAGTTGCAATTTTGTAAAAGAATAAAAAGACATCGCAAAGCGGGATATGCTATCGCAAACCCAGTATGCAAGCCGCAAACCACACGCCCAAATCGCAAACCCAGACAGTTTTCTGGGCAAAGAATGACGTCAAGAATGCGGTCAGGAATGCGGTCGCATTTTCACAATGCGGACCATATATCCACCACATTATGACCGCAAACCGAGACAGATTTTTGGGCAAAAATCAACGTAAAAAATATAGTCAAAATGCGGTCGCATTTTTGACCCGACTGGGGAATTTTTGTTTCGATTTTTGACCCTGTATAAATAGAAACTAGTACCCATTGGCCTTGCAAAACCCACTATCATTACAATCTAAGAGAAACACCTCCAAAACACCCTAAATCACAGCAAAATCAACCTCAAAACTAAATCCAAAGGAGACTTTCTTGGACAAAATCTTAGAGGAGGGGATTTCGGCCATCTTAAACATAATTGGAGCTATGGAGCTCGGATTGAAGCTAATTTCGAGGCGATTTTTGGGAGACTTTCAAGGGAAACATCGGGGTAAGTGTTCTTATCTCAATTTTGGTCAAATTACTCCAGTATATCGCTATATTTAGTATTTAATTGGTGATTTAAGTTGGAAAATCTGTGAAAAATTCTTAAGTTTAGAATTAAAGATTGGAGGTCAATCCGATGTCGGAATTCGATAATTTTTGTATGGTTGAACTCGTTGGGAGATAAGAAACCTGTTGATGTGAAAATTTCTGAGCTTCGAGAAGTGGGCCCGGGGCTCAATTTTTTGCTAATTTCGTAATTTCTTAGTATTTTTCGATTGTTTCGCTTGGGCTTTGTTCCCTCAGCGTATTGTGACGTGTTAGTTCTGATTTTGGATAGATTCGACGCGCGTGGAGGCCGATTCGAAAGGCAAAGGCGTGCGGGCTAGGGATTTAGCTGGTTCGAGGTGAGTAGTGATTGTAAATTATGTTATGAGGGTTTAAAACCCCGGATTGTCCATCGTAGTGCTATATTGAAGTGAGGCACACGTCCGATGATGAGCGTGGGGTCGTTTACTACTAGGGATTGTGACTTGGTCCATCCCGATTGATGATTTTACCGTGTATTTGACAGAAACTCATTTGTTATCATTATGATTGGGCTGATTTCCATGTTTGGGCTTCGTGCCAATTAATTGAACCCTTAGAGGATTTTTATCACTGTTTCCTCACTATTTTGATTTATTACTTGAACTCAGTCATGCTGTTTACACCGTTTTACAACTCAGCCACTTTTACTCAGTTTTGAGACTTAAATAATATTTTAAATGATGTGTTTGGGCTGAGGACTACTGTTTAGCTATTCCCGAGGGGCTTGTGATAATTTTTCTGACTGAGTGCGGCCGAGGGCCAGATGTGAGGTTTTACTGAATGATATGAGGCTGAGGGCCTGAGACACCTTATGTGCCACGAGGTGGCTTGTGACTGATATGAGGCCGAGGGCCTGAGATACTGTATATACGCCACGAGGTGGCTTGATTGATATGAGGGCGAGGGCCTAGATATGTGCCACGAGGTGGCTTGATATTGCGCTTGGGCCGTAAGGGGCCCCTCCCGGAGTCTGTACACCCCCAGTGAGCGCGGATACCTATTGTGATATGAAATATAGCCCGAGGGGCTGATATAGTATTATGTGATAGCCCGAGGGGCTGATGTTGTATTATGTGATAGCCCGAGGGGCTGATGTTGTACTATGTGATAGCCCGAGGGGCCGATACTGTTCCATGTGATAGCCTGAGGGGCCGATATTGTTCTGAGATTTGAGCCCGAGGGGCGGATTTGTCGATATATATATATGGCCCGGGGGGCGATGTTTTACTTTTCATTATTTGCCTAAAAGATTACATGTTTTTACCTGTTTGAAAGGAGATTTTACTTGATTTTTCACTAATTTACTGTTTGCGAATGATGTTTTAATGCTTCATTATAGAATGCCTTGTGCTTTGTGTGTTTTCTTACTTTCAGTCGTTATTTATGCTTATTACTCACTGAGTTGGAGTACTCACATTACTCCCTGCACCATGTGTGCAAATTCAGGCGTTGTTAGTTCCGCTCCGGAGTACTGATTCCTCCTGTCCGGGCGGCGATCCAGAGACTACGAGGTAGCTGTTGGCGTCTGCAGCCTCGTATCTCTTTCATCTTGTTGTTCCTATGTTCTTCAAAAATTGTGCCAAATATTGTAATTAATAATCTTGCTATTAGGATTCATTAGTTGCTCATGACATTGTGACACCCCGGTTTGGGCTGTAGTCGGGATGGTTAGCTATACTTTCTGCAAATGATTGCTATTATACCATGCTTGTATTGTTTTCTTGTTAATTAACTGATTAAAAATGAGATTTGGTTTGAATTGGCTTGCCTTGTCTTCACGAGAGGCGCCATCACGACCGGGTTCGAGGTAAGGGTCGTGACAAACCGGTTACGGATATTTCGGCCTTCCGTCATTTTAGTTCGATGATGTTCTCTCGAGCTAATTCGGAGCCGTAGTCAGTTCTAGGTTCACGGACTTGGTAATCTTTGAAGGGGCATATTCTAACCTCGTACCTGGGTTCGATGGAATTCAGGGTCGATCTTCAACCTATTATATTTCACCTCCGATCTGCCATGTAATAGGCGAGCTCGATTTCCACCGTGTACAACTTGTTCTGTCATAACTACTTAATTAGTACTAAGTCTTTTGAAAAGTTGCTTATAGAATGATTGTACTGAAAGTATGTTGCTCCAGAATAAGTCACCAAAGTACTTATTTCCTTTTTAAAAAAAAGAAGATTTGGAAAAATATTGAATTCCAAGGTCAAATTCACATTCAAACCATTTTCCATCCACATTAGTAGTTACATTTGCTCTATGGCAGAACTAGAAAGTTAGAAACCGAAATATTTTGGAGCAAAAAATGAAAATTTGTCAATTTAACAACACATTGCATCATGCCAATGAATTTTTGTACCTTGCACTACTAAAAATCAGGTGAAAAGCGACCGGAAAAAAGCGACCAAAGTTGGTCCCTATCTGCCTAAAAGCGACCAAAAAGCGACCACAATGGTCTGGTCAGTATTTAGTTGGTCACTTTCCAATAGCGACCAATCTTGGTCGCCCTATAGCGACCAAAGTTGGTCGCTCAGTACAAAATACAAAAATTTAAAATCTGCCATAAGCGACCATCTTTGGTCGCCCATGTGGTATTTTTAATTTTCTGTATTTCTGAATAAGCGACCAACTTTGGTCGCTTTTTGAGAAATACAGAAAATTAAAAATACCAAATAAGCGACCAACTTATTTGGTATTTTTAATTTTCTGTATT